>BMAR01000071.1:0-293117 GCA_021605115.1 Astrephomene gubernaculifera
GGTTGGGGCAGGTAGGTGCCGGTAGGAGTCAGGACAAGAGAGAAAGGAAACCTCATGGCGCTTGTCAAGCCCTTCCGCCGAACTCCCCCCTCCCCCCTCCGCCCCCCACCCCTGACTCACCCAGCTCCGCCTCCTCGAAGGGCAGCGCCACCTCCACCTCCCGCCCGCTCACCCCCAGGTCGCCCCGCTGCTGCCACCCGCCCCCTCCTCCCCCTCCCCCCCCCTCCTCCCCTCCCAGCCCTCGCTGCCTCCGCCCGCACGTCCGCCGCCACCAGCTGCTCCACCAGCTCGTACAGCGGCACCGTCAGCCGACCCACCGCACGACCGCGCCGCCTGGGGAGGGAGGGGGGAGGAGGAAGAGGGGAAGAAAGGTCGGCAGTGCGGGTTGCTGCTAGAGCCGCATGGGGCTACGGAACCAGGCACCTAGCTACACACATGGACACAAAGTGATGCAGACGCCCCGCCTCCCCGCCCCGCCTCCCCACCCCGCCCCCCGCCTCCCCCCCACCTGGCGGATGTGGTGACGTACAGCGTGATCCCCACCGGCGCATTCACCAGCGGCCGTTGCAGTGCAAACAGGAAGCGGTAGGGCTGCAGGGGAACACAGAAGGAGGAGGCGATGGCAGCAACGGCGCCCGCAGCCCCCCCTGCGGTGTCCGGAGGCGCAGGCAGCCAGCGCAACCGGCTCTTGTGGGACTGCTTGTCCACGGTAACCTTGAAGTAGCAGAACACACCTCGGCCCTGCGGACCCTGCAGTGCTGCCGCCCCCTGCCATGCGGCTCCGCTGCCGCCGCCGCCGCCCGGCCCCGCCCCCCCGCCCGCGGCTGCCCCCCCTGCCCCCAGCTCCCCCGGCCCCATGCAGCTCATGAGGGGAGCAGCGGCCACCAGGGCGAGGCTGGAGGAGCCCGCCTCGTCCGCCTCGTCAGCGAGGAGGGAAGAGGAGGAGACGCCGACGCCGGAAGGCGCGGAGCCGCCGTCGGCTGCGCCGCCGTTACCGCCGCCGAGCGACGTCGGCGGCTCGTCATCTTCCTCAATGAGGATGTCGTCGCCGGCGGCGGCATTGGCGGCGGCGGCAGTAGCGGCGGCGGCGGCGGCAGCAGGGCCGCCGGATAAGCGCCGTACGACGGCACCTGAGGCCTTCCGCGCCCAGACCAGCGGGTTGAGGGGGCTGCTGCTGTTGCCCCCACCGCCGCCGGTTTTGCCAACCCCGCTGTTGTTGTTGTTGCTGTTGTCGGTGTCTAGCTGCTGCTGCTGCTGCTGTCCCTGGTTGCTGGCAGGAGGGGAGCGGGGAGAGGCAGCTGGAAGCAGCCGACCTCGCCTGCCTGGCTGGGGCTGCTGCTGGGGTTGCTGCTGCAAGGGCTGCTGCAGGCGGGTGGGGTGTTGTTGTTGCTGTTGCTGCTGGTGTTGGTGCCGCTGGCGGTAGCGGGCCAGGTAGGCCGCCACTCCACGACTCTGAAGCACAGGCTGAGAAGCTGCTACCGCCGGGGCTTGAACCCCCCCACCGCCGCCGCCGCCAGCACTGCCGCTGCGTCCACCCTTCCCACCAGCCCCGCCACCACTCCCTACATTCCCCGCCGCCGCCGCCGCCCCAGCCCTCGCCATCACATTACAGCTCCCCCCCGACCTCAGCACCCCCTCCAGCCGCACCCTCCGCCTGCTCATCCCCCCCTGCGCCGCCCCCGCCACTAGCGCCTCCCACCGCAGGCCCGCCAGCCCCGAAACCACCACCTGCAGCGCCGCCACCGCCGGCTCCTCGTACAGGGTGCCGAGGGGGGAGTGTACGACAGCCGGCATGGATTTGGATCCGCAGGGGGCGGAGAGGTTGGAGTAGAGGACACCGGCCTCCGCGGCGGAGGGGGCGCCGGGCAGCAGGCAGGGGGAGGTGCGGGGGGCTGCGGGGAGGGGAGGGGGCGGAGGGGAGAGATTGGACCTCAGAGCGGAGCGGGGCGGGGGCTGATGGCAGGGGGACACATGAAGGCGGGGCTTGCAGTACAAGTACGACAACGGGGCCCGCTTCTACCCGCCTACCAGGCAATGCCCGCCCCCGGCAACCCCCCTCTCACCCGCGTCCCCCGCCCCCGGCTCCACCCACGCCGCCACCAGCAGCTCCCCGCAGCTGCCCGGCTCCACCTGACCCGTGTCCTCGTCCAGGGCCTGAGGAGAGGATGGGCGAAGGAGGCGCATGATGCATGAACATACGCTAGCAAGAACGCTTGTCCCAGGCTTAGCCCCTTGTTGTGCCCACCCACTCACGCACCGTCACCCCTCCCCAGCCCCTCTCCGCCCAGTCCGTTTTTCAACGCGGCTCAGTCCCCCTCCCCCCTCCCCATTCCCTCCCCCTCCCCCCCTCCCCCCCTCCCCCACCTGCAGCTCCAGCACCGCGCTCAGCGGGTGCGGCCGCTCCGCCGCCAGCAGCCCCCCCAGCCGCCCGCCCAGCTCCGCCTGACCCACCAGCACCTCCTCGGAGGCCCCCAGCGCACCCACCCCGCCGCCCTCGCACACCCACACCTGCAGCAGCAGGCGAGGGGGGGCGCCGGGGAGGCTGATGCCGCCGGGAGCCTGCAGGGGGGAGGGGAGGGGGACGATACAATCAAGGAGCTGTGTGACAAGGCTTCACCATGGGGTGCAAACATGCATGGGGTGTCAAAGGCTACATCGAACATGCATGGGGGGAGGGAGAGGGAGTTGGTGGGTCGTGAGGCTGTGGGAAGGTACGACAGTAAGGGAGAGGGGGATTGCGGTCTGCGGAGGAGGGGGGATGCGCAGTAGCAAGGGGCGCAAGGTCCGACCGGTGGTGGTGGACTTGAGGTGAGCGAAGTGCTCTTCAGGGACGGAGCCGCGCGTGTGACCCAACCGCGGGGGAAGCGCTTGCATCACCTTCCCGACTACCCCTCTTAACCCCCCACAACCCCTTCTCCCCTTCATTCCCCTCCCCCCGCCCTCACCTCCAGCAGGCTCCTGGGGAAGCTGAACACCTCATTCCACACCACCGTACTGCTCCCACCTCCTCCTCCTCCTGCCACCCCTCCTGCTCCCCCTCCCCCCGCCACCTGCCGCGCCTGCGTGCTGCCCACCGGGGTGTCCCCCGCCAGCAGCAGGCAGTAGCAGGAGGGGCCCTCAGCCGGAACACCCGCCAGGGAGGGCCACACCAGCTGCCGGGCCTGGCGGACCTGCGGGGGGAGGGGGTGGGGGGAGAGGGGGGGAAAAAAAAGAAATTCCAAAGTGTGGTATGATAATGAGACAAGTTGCTGACAACCCCTGGTGGAATCAACCGTGAGTCGAGCCGAAAAGGTGGTTAAAGCAATGCGAGCTAAACTTACCGAACTTACCAATTATGGAGCAACCTTACCATAGTCTTGGGCATGTGTGGAGGCTGCTGAAGGTGAGCTGGAGACCCACCGCGCCGTTGGGCAAAGGCAAACAACAGGAACAGCACAACACGAGCACGCATGAAAAACAAACACAGACTGACACACGATAAAACCCGTACCTGCGTGCACAGGATATGTGCACCATGAGACATGTCCATGGCAAGCCGCCAGGACCATGGAGTATGTTAGGTCGAGGCGAGTTGATAGCGATGTCCAGCGGAGAGCCAGATATGCGGAATGAGGCAAGGAAAGCGGGGGGGGGGGAGAATACCCGACGTGTTGAATAAGAATGGCAAACAAGATGGGACGGGGGGAGGGAGGGGGGAGGCGTCTGGGGAGGAGGGGGTGGGCAGTAGGTGGGCGGGAGGGGTGCGCCCTGCCCCTCACCCTCGCCCCCACCTGGATGTACACGGGTCGGCTGGTCGACCCGCCGGGGGCAGCAGCAGCGGCGGCACCCGCAGCAGTGGTGGGGGCGGGAGCAGCGGTGGAGCCGGCCAGCTCAGCTGCAGCCTGCGGAGGGGGCGGAGGGGGCGAAGGGCAGCGGAGGGGCGGAGGGGGCGGAGGGCACATGCATGGGGCGGCAGCGGATTACCACCACTTTATCAACCCTTTTCAGGGTTCTCACAGCCCTCGCCAGCCGCAACCCCCCGTCCTCCCCACCCTTGCCGCCCGCCTCACCTTGCCCCCTCCCTCTCCGTTCGGTCCCAGCAGCAGCCCCCGCCCGCTGCCCGCCGCCCCGCCGAACCGCACCCTCCGCCTGCTGCCCCCCCGCGGCCGGAAGCAGGGCGTGAAGAGGCGAGCCAGGCTGAGCCAACGAACCAGGTTCACCCAGCGCACCCCGTCCTGCAGGGGGCCGGGGATTGCATGCCGAGCGGAACTGAGACGCGATTGGCTGCCGAGCCATGACAACATTTTTGACCGTAGCCGTAGCTAAATCCCTTTGGAGGCGGGGAGTTGGGCATGGGGATGCGAGGTACAGCAAGGGGAATAGTGGACCCAGGCGCCCAAAGCCAACAAAGGTCATTGTTTTACGGCACAAGATTCGCACGGAACGACAAAAGGTCATTGTTTTACTGCACAAGGTTCGTACGGAACGGGTGTTGTCTAGTGTGAGCAACATCAACATTTTTGGGTGGGGTCAAAAGACCGCCAGAAATTGCGGAAGGCCCCGAAGGACACGACCGCGGGGTTGGAAGTTAATTTTCAACCAGCAATAGTCGCGACTCGGTTAGACCTCACAGTCTGCGACATTGCCCCAAGCGCAAAGATAAGTAATCCAGATGCACATGCGGAACTAGGTCAGCCCCCTTGAAAGCCTCCTGTTCACACCTGCGATGGTGGGTCTCTAGCCAGCCCCTCCACAACCACTTCCAGCCCCTCCTGCCTCCCGAACCACACCCAAACCTCCACCCGCCGCACCCCACGCCAACTGCCCCCAATGCCGTACCTGCACCATCACCGGCACAGCTCGCGGCCGACCCATGGGACTGTGCGGGCTGCCGGCGCCCCCCGGCCCCAGCACGCCTCCACCTCCACTGCTGCCCGGACGCGGCGTCAGGAAGCCGCTGCGGCTGCCGCCGCCCAGACCGTACGGACTGGGGGGCTGGGGGCGGAGGAGGAGAGGGGCAGGCTCGTGGGCAGGGGTTCGGGTCTCAGAGTGACATGCGCACCACACCAGTATGTCTAGTTCACCTCCTCCCTACCTGCCGCCTGGTTGGGACTCATGAAGGAGACTCCCAACCTCGTTCGATCCCTGCCCCCATCCTGATCCTGCCCACAGGAGCCTCGCATCCCCCCTAGACGCCGCCCCCAGCCCCCTAGACCGCTCCCCACCCACCGCTACCCACCTGCTGCTCCTGCTGCCGCCTGCCTCCGCCTCCCCCGCCCGGCCGCACCAGCCCCACCAGTGCGGGCAGCGCGCCCCCCACCCAGCCGGCAGCAGTGCCCACCGCACCCGTAACCAGGGACACTGGGGGAGGGGGGAGGGGCAGGGCGCGGAGTCCGTGGGGGCAAGCAGGGCAGCAGCAGCAGCAGGCCAGCGATAGTCGCGGGTTGGGCGGCAGAAACAGGAGGAGGGTGCGGCAACCTCCGCAGGAGCGATATGCGGTACGGCGGCTGGCTTAGGAAGGGCTCGTGTGGTTTGCCTACTGAGCGGCCTAGCGTGACGTGCGTGGGGCGCGACTTTGACTACTTGGTGTCGCCCATGGGTCGGCAGGGGAGCCTGGCGGCTGATGATGAACAGAATTTGCAGCCCATGTCACGTTTGGTGGCCTATTACTGCTATTAGTACCGTTGTAAGGGTGGTAGCAAGGAGTTGAGGCGTGCATGTTAAGGTTTATAAGCACTGGTACCGTCCTTCCGTAACAAGACGACCGGTACAGCCTTGTAGCTGCTTGCATAGTACGTACCCCCCGTATGAGCTGCTCCTTCGCTCAGGAAGAACACAGGACCGGATTAAGGCTAGTAGCGCTTCTTGATTTGGGTGCCGCACCTGGACGCGACGCCCGAGCGCGTTTGAATGTCCCCGCCACCGCAGCGACCACTCCACCACCATCGCTCGTTTCGGCACCGCTGGCCAGCGTAGACGTGACGGCATGTCTAGGCGGCGAACGCGACCCGTTAAAGCCGTTCTGCATGGCCTATGGTGAGCTAAATCCCTACAGTGACATCCGCATTGAAAGTCGACGACGTACTCAAAGCAAAGAGCTGCGCGACACGATAGACCGTTTGTGCAGCTCTACAATTCTCCATGTCTCGATCTGGGTCATGGATTATGGTAAGAATGTCATATGCTGCAAGCGGACCCCGGCGAGGATGGTCAGGGTCCGCCAGGTTGACTTTCAGTATGAATAGGTGTTAACCTCAACGTCGTGGCATGCGCTCACAGTGCATCTTCCTCCTGCTGGGTCGCGTAGCTTTCCGGTTGTCGTAGAGCCAGTGAACGACAACGCAACTTGCTGTCTCTTAACCGTCAAGTATACTTTAGCTTGAAGCGTAGACTCTGTGACCTTAGAATATATTGTTATATTTATTACACCTGTACAGGATGTCAGGGTTAGACTAACTTCCGTCAAATTGCTACTTCTTGCCGAAGTCCCGAAGCTAGGGCTTCAGGACAGGGCACGTGGGCGTGATCTAAACCAGAATAGGCTTGTATAATGATGAAATCAGGGAGCACCGGGAAGTTGTCGGCACGGCGCCAGCGGATTCGCCTAGAGCATGTCGCTGGGCTTTTTGTTGCTGCGGCGTTGATCTTCTTCGGCTATAGCATATTTCAAGCCAGCGTCGGTGGAGGTGGAGCCGTCGGGTCAGGTGGCTTGACCCGTCGGGTGCCAAACCTCCGCGACCGCCTTCTAGTCCGTCTTGGCGGTGACTCTAGCAGCAGCAAAGCCAGCAGCAACGCCGTAGACACCGAGGACTCTAGCGAAGCCACAGGCCATGTCAGCCCCTGCCCTGAAACAACGGTCACAACCGAAGTCAAGACCGTGACCGTCACAAAGCTCGTGTACGGCAGCACGGTCCAGAACCCACGTGCCTATCACATCGTGACCACCGCAGCCGGCTTCTCCAACCACTGGCAGGCGCGCATCCACTATTACTGGTACAAGAAGCAGCGTGACGCGTGTTTGCGTGAGCCGGCTTGTGACATGGGCGGCTTCACGCGCGTGCTTCACAGCGGGTCGGCGGACGACCTGATGGACGAAGTGCCTACGGTTGTGGTGGACCCGCTGCCGCCATCCATCTCCAAGAACACCACCTACATCGTACTCAACCGGCCGTACGCCTTCATGGAGTGGCTCAACAAAGTCAGCATACCCGAGGTGGGTGGCTGGGATGGGAGGGTAAAGAGGAAACAACTAACTGACTGAGGGGGTGGAGGGGGTTGGGAGGGGGCGCTGGGCGGGTGGGCGGGTGTGGTTGAGGTACAGCAATACGTGTATGTGAATGGCACGGATTGCGGCTGTGCCAGCCAGGCAGGGAAGTG
This sequence comes from Astrephomene gubernaculifera, assembly GCA_021605115.1. Taxonomy (NCBI): domain Eukaryota; kingdom Viridiplantae; phylum Chlorophyta; class Chlorophyceae; order Chlamydomonadales; family Astrephomenaceae; genus Astrephomene; species Astrephomene gubernaculifera. The sequence goes on from BMAR01000071.1 coordinate 7,357, forward strand.
CAGCCGCGAAGGAGGTGTGGAGGCGTCCCTAGCTACTCCGGGTAGTCCTGGGTCGACTTGATGCTCGGGATACCCTGATGTGGGTGATGCCCATCCACCGTCCTGCTAACACAACTCCTTCCCGCCCACCCCACCACACATTGGAATTTCTTTTTCCCACCCACCCTCCCTCCTTACCATTTCTTCCTCCCTGTCCCTTGCCCGCGCAGAAATACTTTGTCATGTGCGAGACCGACCACCTCTTCATGCGCCCCATGCCCAACCTCATGAACGGCGAGTCGCAGGGCGCCGCGCTCTTCACCTACATCGTGCCCTGGAACTTTCCCGACATTGTGCGCAAGTTCATCGGCAACGTGTCGGACGAGCAGGTGCACGCCGTACCGCAGATCGGCAACAGCCCCACCTTTGTGAGTGTGGAGGAGTTCCGCACGCTGGTGCCCATCTGGTTCAACACCACGCTGGAGGTGTTTGAGGACAAGGAGGCGCACGAGGCGTGGAACTGGGTGCTGGAGATGTACGCGTACGCGCTGGCGACTTACCGGGCAGGGCAGCACGTTAACATGAAGGTGGGGCGGGGGCGGGAGGAGGGGGTTCGAGGGAAGGGAGGAGGGGCAGGACGGAGCTAGCAGAGGGAGGGATAGTGGCAACCCAGGGGAAGCCCCTGCGGATGATGGGATGTGGGCGGGTGGCGTAGGGTTCAAGAGGGAGAGGAGAAAGCCCCCGGTAGGGAGGCCATGTGGGTCGGACAGGGGTGTCCGCATGGGCGCAGCAGAGCCACATGGGGCTGCTGTGAGCGGCGGGATCCTTCTACTGAACCGCCTTGCGTGTGCGCCTGCTGGTCCGAACCGGCGGCACGGACAACACACCAGCTACCCGGTAGCTCTGACTGTTCGCCTCCTTGACTCCTCCTTTACCGCCTCCCGCCCCCGCGCAGGTCCACCCCAACATGCTGGCTCACCCTCCCTTCGACAAGGAGGAGGTGGACAGCGAGGGGCGGCCCTACTACCTGCTGCACCTCACCTACCCCTGCCGCTACGACAAGGACGGAAACATGACGGACAACAGCACGCTGGCGGTGTGGACCTTCGACAAGCGCGTCTACAGCACCAGTCCGCCGCCGCGCAACCTGCAGATGCCGCCGCCGGTGGGTGGTGGGGCATGGCAGGGAGAGGGGACATGGGGCTTGTGGGTTGTCTCTGGCGTTGTTGGAGTGGTTGTGGAGGTAGTGCAAAGTTCTGTCATCTTCATTCAGGTTCATTTCTTCTGTCTGGCCTTGTCGCTCCTTGCGTCGGGAACGCGGCAAGGCATCCACGCATGCTGCAGTCAGCGCAAGGGTTTAAGAGTTTGACGGTTGGCAAGGGACGTGGTTGACGTGCCAGCCTTTGTGCGCTTCACCCCACTTCCCACTCTGCAGGTGGTTCACAACAACCTGGCTCGGCTGATCGTGGCCATGATTAACGAAGCCACCGACAACATACCCTGCTGGGATGACTACGTCGCGACAAGTGAGTGGCGGGTGGGGGTGGGGGTACTGGCTTTGGGGGGTGGTTGGAGGTAGAGGCTTGGGGGGGGGAAATTATATAAGAAATGCAAACAACTAAGTCCCAATCCCATATCCCGACTCATGCAGTGAGCGCATTCGGGGGGGGTGGGTGGGAGGTAGGGGCTTGGGTATGGCTTGTCCAGGCCCATGGATGACCTGGTGCTCATCCTTCTAGTGCTTCTTGTTAGTGTACGTCGTGTGGTTCACTCTTTGCTATTGTTGGTGCCCTCTGAATCGCAGGTAAAGTGACCAAGTGCTCATAACATACGAGAGCAGCGGGCGTAGGAGTGACTAAATCTATACCAGCAAGATAGGTCTGGTTTTCCACATAATATGACTCTAGGAGAGCAGGATGACGCGACAATGCGAGCTGTAGACGGGCGTCCGTAGAAAGTAGTAGAATAGCGTGCACCTGGGGAGGGTGTTGTGATTCGGCTTAGCGATTACTGGTGAGCTTTTGGCGAGCGGAGGCTATGCGATCGAATTTTCTGCAGATGAATATTCAATACTGGCTATGTGTGTTACGGTGATCCATATTACCTGTTAGTGGGGGCTGTGTCGCGGCTGTACGGGCGATGTGTGATGCAAGGCAACGAGCTGCCTTCGTTCACCTTGAAGTATATATTTACCTTTGCAAGGTGAGCTGCTAAGAAAGGATTATCTCTTTGTCCCTCTATTGTAACCTGTAAGCCTTTGAGACTATTACCGGTAACCGGCTAGTGAACTTTCTGGACATCGCTGCTAGCATAAAAGCATGGTTGAAAGCTCAGAGACTGGAGGCGCAGCTGCGCGCTCCACGCGCCTATTTGCCAAGTATTCGTCAACTCTATACTCATCAAGCGGGGACAGCACGGAATGCCCAGTTTCGGCTTCACCGTCTGCAGGTGCGATGCACCCATGCATATAAAGCACTTAGTGGTGGAACTTCAACTTTGTGACATGGGCTCGTCTGGTTGAGCAGCTGCTGTCGGAGCTCCGGCTAATGGTGCGACGCCGTCGGCCGGGCCTTCTCGCCCGCAGCAAGTAGGTTCAGGGGAAATTGCCTGCGTTGAGATATCCTTTACATCCTCCTATAGCCGTCTTCCATCAAATCGTACCGTTGTATGCTAACCCAACTGAGGGATGACATCCTCAGCTCCCGGCTGCCAGGTGCTAACCGGTACCAACCATGCAAATCATGAACTCCTAGACAGCATGCCTTCTCTTTACCCGCACGTACACACGCGTTTGGGCGAACCCAACCGCCTTTCATTGCCACTCCTCTTTCTCTTCTTTCCCTCAACCCCACCAGACCCCATCGGGCTGCTCCTACGCCGCTGCAGCCTCCACCTCCTCTTCCCCGCTTCCCTCCGGCGGCTGCCCAGTGCAGTCCCCCTCCTCCTCCTCCCCTTCCGCTGACGGTGGCACTCTCAACCCGCTCAACAACATCCCCGCCTCGCTGTCCGCCATGCCTCCCGAGGTTCCCGGCCTTAGCGCGCAGCGGCAGACCTCCAACATCCCCATGTCGCCGCCCGACAAGCTGCCGCCGCACCAGCAGTCGGGGCAGGACTTCTGGGTCTACCCCTCGGAGCAGATGTTCTTCAACGCCATGAAGCGCAAGGTGGGGAGCGGAAAAGAAAGCTCCGTGACTCGAGGGTTAGGAATAGCTGGTGTCAGCAAATGGGGGTAAGGTGGCTGGTGGGTACGGGCCTAGGAAAGACGTGTTCAAGGGAGGGAAGGAGAAGCAAACCGGGGGGAACACGTGCGCCGGTGCTGATAGGCTGCTTGGTTATCGAACCGGAGGAGGCGTTTTCTTCGCCATGCCCTTCAATCCACGGAGGACAGGGATGCGGCCAGGAGGGCCAGCACGGCGGGCAACAATGTTTGCACCTCGGGATCCATGGTGCTCCGTAACCACCTCCACGAGCCCACATGGCCAGTGCGTCCAACTCCTTACCCCGCCCCCTACCCTATATGATGCAACCCATGGTGGTGCCTTGCCACGTGTTTAGTGACATGGCCCTTTACCCCCCCTCCCCCTGCCCTCCCCCCTCCCCCCCTTCAGGGCTGGGACCCGCAGGCTGACGACATGCGCAGTGTGGTGGCCATCCACAACTCCGTCAACGAGCGCGCCTGGCGGGAGGTGATGGCGTGGGAGCGGCTGCACTGCCAGGAGTGCGCGGAACCGCGACTGAAGCGCTTCCAGGGCCGACCCAGCGACCTCAGCCCCAAGGCGCGACTGCTCAACTTCATGGTGCGTGTGTGTGGAAAGGGAAACCCTATACCGGATCTTTTAATGGGCAGGAAAAGGGGCAGGAGGAGGGGGAGGAATAGTGGCAGGCCGAGGAGGGTTTTGTTGGGCAGGGAGGCGTGGCGGAGGTCCTAGATATCCTTAAGATGCTATCCCTTCGAGCATCCCTCGGTATCCCTGTGTATCCCTCTCTGCTCTGTCGGATTCCTGTGACGCTGCTGATTTGGGTCCTTGCTGCTAACCCGCCCCCTTCCCCCCCTGCTCTGCCTCTCCCTTTCCCTCTCCCTCCCTCCCAGGGTTTCGGACTGCCCTTCGACCGCCACGACTGGGTGGTGGACCGCTGCGGCAAGGAGGTGAGTGCCCGCCATTACTGCATGCAGCTAGGGTTGACGGCGCTTGCGCAGCGTCACCAGAGGCCATTAGCCCGCCTGCCACGAACTTTTAAAAATGTCGCATTTGCCTTGACACTTTGTTTCCACACATGGTTGATGTTTTGCCTGGTCTCCATATGTCCCTCACCATGCAACATCACATCACGTCACAACTCGTTACCATGCTTCCTTGCCTCCACCCTCCCTCCTCCCCGTTCCTTCCCCCCTCCCCAGGTTCGCTACATCATCGACTTCTATAACGGCGCCCCGCAGCCCGGCCAGCGCGCCGCCGCCGCCTTCTTCCTGGACGTGCGGCCCGCGCTGGACTCGTTCGAGGCGGCCTGGGACCGGGTGCGCATGCAGCTGTCCTGGGTGACGAGCGGGCGGTGGAGGGACTGAGCGGGGGAGGGAGGGGGGATAGAGGAATCATGCGTTGAGCGGGGGAGAGGGAGGCGAGGGTGGAGGGGCTGAGGAGGATGAATGAAGCGGTCGAAGAGGGATTAGATAAACTGAGCCGCGGAAACACTGACCCTGACCGTAGGTTACCGGAAATGGCTTGAGGGTGTTCCAGACGTCGAAGTATTGGAATCAGCGTCGTAAATAGTTGAACGCAGCTAGGAATGTAGCAGAAGAGGGAGGGAGGGTGAGGTGGGAGGGTGCATGGAGCAGTGGGGGGAATTGGTAGGCTGCGAGGCGTGTGATTGCGGGGTGGCTGCGAGTGCAGGGAGCTCCGTGGCAGGGATGATGATGAGGAGGGGGGGAGTGCATGGAGGTGATGGGCCGGCTGTTTGTAAGAACTAAGATGAAGGGCTTCGTGCGCGGTCGGGCGGTTTCAGTGCCGTCACGTTACCATGTGGGTCAGGGCTTGGTATGTCGGGCGTGTGCGACCGCTGGGGCTACGGTGTCCAGGGCGGCGGATGAAGGATGGAGGAGTCACACTTTTGTAAAGGAAAGTGTGGATTTTTTCCGCAATTGTCGAGCTATAGCTCCACGGGGAACTGCGGGAGGCGGGCGGGCGGGCGGGAGGGAGGGCGGGCGGGTTGGAAGGGAGGAAGGGTTGCGACGTACAAGGGAATGGATGTTTCGCCAGGGAGGTAGGTGGGAGGGTGGGGCCGCAGGGTGGGGACAGGAGGAAAGGAGGAGCAGTCACGGGGGCGCTACTCCCAGGTCCCACAACCAAATAGAGACCAATTGGTCCCCCACTCCCCGGTGGCCCATATCCCATCACATTCAGGCCCTTGCTTGTACGCCTAGCCGTGACAAGCGCAATCACGCAGCACAACCCATGCAGCTGCGTATACATGACGTTTGGTGGAAATAGCCAAGTCATCGCACGATCGCAGGCCTCTCAGCACGGATGCCGCGTCTTGGAGCTCGTACACATTCCCGTTACGCAACCACGCAGAGAGGCGAGTTCGGAGTTTAAACACATACACATAGATAGTCCATGCGCTGTCGCATATTTGGGGCTCCGCCGCGGCGCGGCTTCGAGGTGGCGATGCCGCCGTAAAAGCGAGCACGTAGATACGACCAACGCAACTAAATGAAACTTGTTACCTTTATCAAGTATTAATGTCAGCGTGTCCAGGAAAACTTACAACGCAAAACGATGACCAGTCAAGAGCCAACGGCAAGGACCACTTACCGGGTATAGATAACGTCTCTGGCGTACATCTTGCAGCAGCATGTCGCGAATCGACAAGCCCGGACCTCGGCTTTGACGAGGCATCCGAAGACGAAGACATGCTCGGCGTTGTTTTCAGCTAGTCGGCATGCTAAGAAAGATGCTCATGCAACGCACCACAATTTACTTCCACTGCAATGGAGGTGATGCGAAAGAACACGCAAACGGTGTTCGTTTTCTCTTAGCTGGAAAAGGATGGAGCCCCTTGACACGGGTACGAAGATATGATGGCCACTGGAATGACAGCTTGACAGGCATGCGTATCTGTGACCCCATGGCACCAGCTGAGCTGACAACCCTATAAAAGACGCTGGCAGGTCTTTTGGGGAAAGTTTTGGCTGGAAAGCCGTAATTATAACCCTTGCTTAGGAAGCCGAAACCCCTTGCCTGTAAAAAATACTGCCCGTGCCGGCGGTGGACGGGTCGGGCTTAGGGCATAGCTGGCGTGCTTGGTGTCATCCCTCCCGCTGACACACCTTGCTTGTTAAGGCGAAACCCCTTTGCTTGAAGTTGTTGTGTTAAATGCATGCGTAATCTGACGAGCTGGCAACCCCTTTACCAGTTGAGGCTGACAGGCATGTCGCTTTGATACCGACACGTGCTAGTGTACAGTGTAGTTGAGTAGGACAAGAGCAAGCAATGGGAGAGGTTCGCATGTGAACCGCGAGTACAAGCAATAACAGATGTGACCCAACCTGATACGTAACTATCAGGTGCTGGATGTAAGAAGAGTGGCGGGTTGACGACGTATGTCGGTGATGCTAGTGTACAGTGTAAGAAGGCATATCCATGTCCCAGGGCGGAGCCCCCACCGTGACACCGCTTTAAGGGGGCGATGGGGCCCCTTAGGATTGCCCACCTCCTTGTGTGCGTGCGTGCGTCCATATGAACAAAACTTTGGCTGTTAGGTACTGTTCTACGTAACGGAACGGGCTCCCAGTAGATGCAAGCATGGCCCCACCGACTTTTGCAACTTTGCGCTTTGCAATTAACCGCTGTTACCTACCAACGCTGTTACTTATTGTGCGTGTTAATTACAGGGACGGTTCAACATCATATATATAGGAGCGGTGTCGGTGGCCGATGTGGATGGCTGGTAATCAAATTGTTTGCGGCGGAAAAACTTTTTGCTGGAGTGGCACCTAGTATTGCCCAATAGAGACAACATACATTGTTATTTTCAAGTTCCAGTCTGGAATAATTTAATATGCGTTGCCGTTAGATATACGCGCAACGCATATATCTAACGGGCATCGCAACGGGGGCTCCGCCTGAAAAATCTACTTAGTGAGCGGTAAAACAGTACCAAGTAAAGCAGCATGCCGGAAACTGGCGGCGGAGCTTGGAGTGATCCCAGGCGCCAGAAACCCCTGCTCGGTACGAAAGGCGCCGACGGGGGTGTTGGAATGGCAATTGCTTTTTTTGAAATCCAATACACACCATATGGAGTTAGCCGTACACGCACCATACACACGACACCAAGGGCAAGTTAACCATTAGAAGGCGCACACCAGCCATTACTACGTTCCTGCTCACAACACTACATATATATAATATATTGAACAGTAACTGTTCCTCCCTCCATGGACAGCAGTGTCATTTCGCGGCCTATTGAGGATTTGACGTGTCAGTAAACTGACCTCTGCCCCAAGGCAAGCAAACCGAGTTTCAGCTGTAGGCCCATCACAAGCACCCAATTTGAACCATAACGGCCAACTGCTGCCGCCGATCCAACATTTCGGCCTTGGAGCCTCTACCCCCAGCCACGCTCCCCGCAAGATCTCAAAGCCGTGGAGCAGCACAAGATGAGATGACAAGAAAGCGCCAAGCATATTAATACTAAATACGGCAAAAAGGCCCGTAGAACAAACTAACGACACAAACGGCATGTGCCATCAACCCATTACAGCAGGCAACCAGCAAAGGCAACCGCCGGAGCAAAAGAAGGAACGGACCTAGCGACCGAGTCCACGTCGACGGCAACCAGCGTGACACACACTACGGACATGGTGTAACAGGACCGAGCACAAATTGTAACTGGACATTGCCGTGGAGCATTGCTAAGAAGAAGCTAGTTTAGGAGTTCTAGTTTAGGAGACTCAAGAAACCAATGCCTTGTGTACGCCAGTCTCCAAAAAACCATTCCTAGTTGCCCTCCTCCATCTTTGTCTGGGCCTTCGAAATGTTGCCCATATTTCCTTGCACCTGAAGGCGGCCTGACCCTTACGGTAACCACCTAACCAAAATAAAAACCGCTGCATTCGCCGCACCTCCTCACCAGCTAAACAACAAAGCGGAACCGTATGTAAGCACAAGCAAGGCCCACATGACATCCACAATACTCCCAAAACCTACGCGCCAAGACAATTACCACTCCGACTGTTTTGAATCTCATTGTTCTAAGCTGGAAACCGCAACTAATAAAGCAGGTAGACGTCGCGAATCCAGACCATTACGCTAGTACTGGAGACGCCCTAACAAATAATCCAGCCTAATAAACGCCAACAGCGCGAGAACAATAGGCCCCCTACACGGTATCCATCCCTGACACAAACGCACACAAGCGCCTATCGTATAACGGCTGGCAGCGGGGCTTGCATGGACGCCCACTCAATCAGATCTCCCACGGATGGCCGGAGATACACGTCGGCACAAACGGCCCACCAGCAGGCCCACCAAGGCGACGAGGCCCCTGTCAGGTGCGCTCTCAAGCAAATAACTTTTAATTATAAGCACAAATAAACGTTAAAAATCCGCACGTTCCCTGTGGACCGAACGGTCACGGAGCAACAAAGGCTTTCCATTGGGCAGACAGCCATACGCGCGGCACTTGGGGCCCACAAGCAAAGACACCGGAACAACTGCACCTTGCAACCGACTCTGAAGTGTCATTCCACCTGATTACGAGGACACTCACAGGCCGTGGTAGGCTGACCAGATTTCCTCAAGCAGAAACCGCTAACCGCCAGCATTGCGGCATTTTGAGCTGACATACAGGTCACGATCAGCCAAGCGAACGGATATGCCGTTCATAACACACACGCACCAGGGCTACACCAACCTGGCGTATCTGCTTTAACTACGAACAGTGACACGCTGTCCGTTGGAATACACGCATAAATAGTTCTAACAAGAGTGTTGCTTGCTATCACCAAGATGTGCTGTAAACACATATGGTCTTGTCACTGCTGCCGCTGGTCAGCGACCGGCCATCCGGGCTCCACGCCACACTCCGGATGACTCCATCATGTCCCTGGATGGGGCGGGGCAGCAGCATGAAAAGAAGTGTAACCGTGCAAGAAACTAAAGCGGCGTTTGGTATAATAAGGGAACTAAAATTAATACTGCCGGCGGCTCAGTCCGGATACAATGCACAAGATGTAAGTATGACTCAAAAATGTTGCACATAGCATCAATGGCAAAGAAGAAACTACTTTTGGCTCTAGGTGGCTAGAAGCTAGCCCCTACTACTTCTGAAAACTGGAACCCAGTATCGTCTTGCTTTGAGTAAGCATGTCACCTGTAAGCCATCCAACTCATCCGTCTAGCTGGCACCACCATGCATGCCCGCTAGCTGACATGCCCATTACCTCACCTGCAGGGTGGCAGCACACTCGCCGCTGGCTGCATCCCACAGCCGGATGGCCTTGTCATCGCTGCCGCTGGCCAGCGACCGGCCATCCGGGCTCCATGAAACGCAGAAATGGATGCCATCATGTCCCTGGGGGCATGCAGCATGTCAGGGAGGCTTGTAAAAAGGTCTGAAGGCGACAATGCGGACGAGCCTTCCCTTGAAGGGTGTTGACTGATACTACCAGTTAAGTACTCCCAACAGACAAACCGATATACCCATTACTCTGGAACTATTCAGCGCCTTACCGCGCGCTATACATACTCAATTGTAATCCAGATCGTCTGAGTTGATGTCCTCGAGGAGAGCTAAACTCAATGCCGACAACACTTAGCGTCAACCTGTGCATACGTGGAATGCAATGCCTGCTAGTTGCAATGTGCACTACTGGCTTGCCTGCATTTTGGCAGTGCACTCGCCGCTGGCAGCATCCCACAGCCGGATGGTCTTGTCGTCGCTGCCGCTGGCCAGCGACCGGCCATTGGGGCTCCACGCCACACTCCGGATGACTCCATCATGTCCCTGGGGCAAGGGTCATGGAAAGGTGACCGTGTCGAGGCTTAAACCCGGGTCAAGACACTTGCAACGTTGCAAGGTTTGCAAGGTTTTACGGGGCAATTGCGTGGAGGTTGGCTTTGGTTTTACTTTAGTCATGAAGCGTAGCTAGATGCAATACGCACGGTAATTAAATAGTCATTGGGTTAGCAATGCAGACAAAAACTTTGGGTACAGCAGCAGGTGCCATCATTAAAGCACCACAGGCGGAATACGGCAAAGCTAACTGGGACTACTTCTTTGTTGTCATCTGCTATAATTTACCCGTTCAAGAATGTACCTTCTTCTACGTGTAAATGCTGAAGCCTGAAATGTTGTTAGACAGACAGGGATTGAGGTCCCTTAACTATCGACTACAAACTGTGTCAGAAGCCCGCCATTTCTTAAGTCCAGTCAAGCAAGGTGCCCTTGACATGCCCGCTAGCTGACAAGACCATTGCCTCACCTGCAGGGTGGCAGTGCACTCGCCGCTGGCTGCATCCCACAGCCGGATGGTCTCGTCCTCGCCGCCGCTGGCCAGCGACCGGCCATCCGGGCTCCAAGAGACACACAGTATGCAGTCATTATGCCCCTGGGGACAGCATCACCGATTAAAGAGCGACCGTGCCAGCCATGCATGAACCAAGCGCAATGCAAGGCCTCTAATGTGTGAGAACACGACAGGACATGCATTTAAGTAATGGAGCGTTGCCTTAAGAAGAGCATTGACACATAACCTGGAAGGTATTGGCAGAGTATGATGAGTGCTTGCAAGCGGGGCATACCCATGTTTGACCCCACAAACAGTGTTAAGAGCGTGCTTTACTGAGGGGTAAGGTAGGCATGCGTGCATTATCATTGTACGGCACACGCAATGGCGCAAGCAAGCAAGTTCTGGACACTCCTGGCTTCAAACGTTGGTGGGGCTCTCAACCCGGCCACAACGGCCTGCCAGCCGTCACTTCTACGTTTAGAGTGCATAATAACATGTAGTTGCGTGCTTGTCAAGGGGAGGCCATGGCCATAAATACTAGCTGATATGACAGCGTACAGATTGTGCATATGACGCTTCTGTTGGTAGCTCGTTGGGGCATGTTCACGTGGTAATCGAGCGGCATGCAGCAGAACGCAAGCATATATATAACTACAGTCGCACCAAGCATAGCCCTGGCGACATGCTTTGTACAGTGCAAATGTCGGGATGTTCTGGGTTAGTTCCTTGAAAGGCAGTAGCATCTAGCCGACACAATTTGCGCCCATTACTCACCGTACTCTGTCGTAGCACATAGAGATCGTGCCGGGATTTCCTTTCCAAAGACACATATGGTCATTAAAAATACCATTTTAAGTGTAATTGTTACATAGCTGAGACTGGCATGTTTAATTCTTGGGTCTAGCTGGCATTACCACGCCTGCTAGCTGCCATGCCCAATACCTCACCTGCAGGGTGGCAGTGCATTCGCCGCTGGCTGCATCCCACAGCCGGACGGTCGTGTCATCGCTGCCGCTGGCCAGCGACCGGCCATCCGGGCTCCATGAAACACTGAAAACGAAGCTATCATGTCCCTGTGGCAAGGATCACGCAAAGGTTACCGCCGTGCCGTGAACGAACTAAGCTGGATGCAAAGGCTTTGTTCGGAGAGGAATAAAGGCAAGTCGAAAGGGTGCTTAATGTTTAGTTCAAGGAGGGAGTAGAACGGCCAGGTACCCGTTAGCCTTGTACTAGGCAGCATACTCTACAAAATAACGGCAGAACGCCGTTATCGATATTCGAAAGGTCGCGGTTACCAATCCACTTTAGAGAAGTTAGGGTACCGGTGAAACGTGTTATTACAGGCGCCGTAATCGATATTGCTGCGATGCTCGTGGCCGGTCAGGGAATTGAAGTTATTTTTTTAATGTAACTAAACCTGATATTTAATTTTAAGAATTATAATCAATGGTTGATAGGAAATATGTATTACTAGTTGTACGGGCCAGATGTTTCTGTCTGTTTTGCTGTTCCTGACACACGGGCGGTCACACGAATCTGCTTACATTACCGATCCAGATTGCTGCCATGCCCATTTACTCACTCGCAGGGTGGCAGTGCACTCGCCACTGGCTGCATCCCACAGCCGGATGGTCTTGTCATCGCTGCCGCTGGCCAGCGACCTGCCATCCGGGTTCCATGCCACACTCCTGGTGACTCCATCATGTCCCTGGGGCAAGGGTCATGCAAAGGTGGCCAACATTTTACCAAAAGCGCTTATAAAGGGTGACGTGTGAGAACATTACGAATATTTCTTAACACAGGGATACCAACAGATGCACTGTTGGGCTCAATTTCATTCTCAATAGCATCTGCATTGTACGGCATTCCACCAGCAGCCGAAGGCCGGTCCAAGCGCACTGGTTTGGCAGATCTAATTGCAAACCTACTCCATGCCACTAAGCGCGCCCCACAAAGCCAGACACCACACAAAGCAGAAGTGCTACTCCTGTTTTCAGTGAATGTTAGCGTCTAGCTGGCTGACATCACCATGCCACTCTGCATTCACGACCAATTACTCACACGCAGGGTGGCAGTGCACTCGCCACTGGCTGCATCCCACAGCCGGATGGTCTTGTCATCACTGCCGCTGGCCAGCGACCGGCCATCGGGGCTCCATCCGACGCTGCAAATGTCTTTCACATGTGCCTGGGGTCAGGATTATTGTGGATGGTTAACAGAGCAATGAACGACTAAAAGCTGATGCAGAGGCGGAACTTCAGTTGTCAGCACAATGGAGGGCAACCGCTTGGAGGGCAACTTACTCGCATCTGTGGAAATGCTACAGGAACATGTGGTTTCAAGGCACATGCCAGCACCGTTAGAACAGCAAAACGAATTGTCATAGACCAGTTCATTGATTTACTGTAGTCAGGAAGACGCTACCGCCTTAGTACTACATGGGCTATAAGAAGGCAGGGAGATCCAGGCAACGCTACATAAAGAAGGAAGGAACCATTAATGGCTAACAAGTCCAACCGAAGTCCAACATTAACTGTGAACCAATCCTTGCGTGTCGATGGCATTCCTATGCCAGCTTGCTGTCGTGCCATTGGCTCACCTGCAGCATGACATCATACCTACTGGCAGCATCCCACAGCCGGATGGTCTTGTCATAACTGCCGCTGGCCAGTGACCGTCCATCCGGGCTCCATGCCACGCTGTAAACAATGTCATCATGTCCCTGAGGCGATCAAAGGTGATGGGAGGGTGATCGTGTCATTAACCAAATTATTTAACCAAATCATGGCATTTTCTTTGGCAAAATTAGCCTAAAGCAAGACACTGAACCGTGGCGTCCGTTTGTCTGGCGGCTGCCCGTTGGTTCGAAGCTTGTCAATGGTTTTGGATTTAGGGTTGCTTGCTTGCATCGGCAAATGCAGAATGGCACAACAACACAAATGGTCCTGTTCCCAATAAATAGGTACGGATGGAACCTGCTGCCTGTTAAGGTAAACGTATTAAGCAGATAATCGTTATGTCAGTTAGACTTCCTATGAATTATATAACTGCTTAGTGACTCAAGGATCCAGCAGCTGGCATTACCACGCCTGCAAGCTGTCATGACCATTGCCTCACCTGCAGGATGGCAGTGCACTCGCCGCTGGCAGCATCCCAGAGCCGGATGGTCTTGTCATAACTGCCACTGGCCAGTGACCGGCCATTCGAGTTCCACGCCACGCTCCTGATTTCGTCAAAATGTCCCTGGAGGCAGCATTACGGAACAGTGATAGATCCGATGCTTTTTATTCCAGTCCTGAAGAGAAGTGTGCAAAGTGTGACCAGGAGGGGTGCCCATGCCCTTTCCGAACCCCGGACACCCAAAGAAGCATCAAAATCTGCGCTTAAAGCTTAATCCTGGGCTCGATTTGGGGTATCCGGAAGGGGCCCAACAGGGCAGGGGGTCCCCTCAGCCCTGTGAGGAATTTCCAGCCGTATCTGCGGTACGTGCAGATGCGAATTCGGCATAAAACTGCGTTTATCTATAAGATCCCTTCCCCATCGGTTATGAACAAGCTCCAAAAGGACTAAGAAAGTTTTGTCGCCATCCAAGTGCTCATGGTTGACCTAGCAGTCATAGGCCGCAGCAGTGGCAACGGATAGGTAGATATAGCTGAACGGCGTGTTAGCTAACAACTATAGTTAAAGCAAGGGCTGGCCCCAGCAGTGGCGTTGTCTGTCTGCTAGCCGACGGCTCCATTCACCCATTGCCAGGCAGACCACTCTGCCCTGACCGAGTGCAACTGCAAACCTCATGCGTAGCAAGTCGTCAGTAAAGCCAGGTACGACACCATTGGGATTTTGGCAGTGTTCGGTACCCAGCTGCAAGGTGGCGAAACACTTTCAGCATCTCAGAGAAATAGCGAGCGCAATTTACTTATCATCAAGTCACGAACAATAATTTCCGTACACGTTCGAAAAGATGTACACCATTTTTGGGTGACAGGAGGAGGAGGGGGTCCCCTGGGGGTCCAGCAAGACTAATAGCATGACTCTTCAACCTTTTCCTTACATCCCTCCAAATGTGAAGAGACATCCTGTCAAACCCAAATATAGAGGATTGGCATGGATGTCCCAACATACATGCCCCTGGAGTGCCTGCTAGCTGCAAGGCTCATTGGCTCACCTGCAGGGCGGCAGTGCACTCGCCGCTGGCAGCATCCCACAGTCGGATGCTCTTGTCACTGCTGCCGCTGGCCAGCGACCGGCCATCCGGGCTCCACGCCACACTGCTAATCACTCCGTCATGTCCCTGGGGGCAGCACGGGTGATGGTGCTTTGGACCAGAGTAGTTAATTAATGCAAACGTTTTACGCAGGCGCCAAAGGAGGCCAGATGTCTCTTAAAGAGGTTTAAAGACGTCTATTGCCATGGTTGCTTGGCGTTTTGCATTTGGGGCCAAGGGATATTGTGGCTTGCCTATTGGGGCCAGACGTTCGTCGATAAGGTGGCAAATGGGGGCACGCAACGTTTTAATAAGGAGCAGGGCGTTCAACTGCTCAAATTCATTTTTATGTTAAGATTCAGATATGACTTCCGAATTTTGATTGTGTGTAGATGACATTACCATTAAGCGAGTTACCCCCATGCCCATTTACTCACCTGTAGTTTGAGGGTGCATCTGCCGCTGGCTGCATCCCACAGCCGAATGGTCTTGTCACTGCTGCCGCTGGCCAGCGACCGGCCATCCGGGCTCCATGCCACACTGCCGATGACCCCATCATGTCCCTGGGGGCAGCGTTACACAGGGGGAAGTAGTAGGAGCTACTATGCCAAGGACATAACCGAGCCTGCATAGGTTTTTTGAGGGCAACTGGTTCATTTTGGTTATCATCATTGTTACTTTCCCAGGGTGGGGGGTTAGAAAGTCTTTGCCAAACCCCATTCTGAAAACGTCAAGAAAGGGGTGCCGGACCCACCCACCCACCCTGTTGTACGGTTGCTGCTGTACGACAACCCTGCAAACCTCGCGAAATGGCCCCAGAAAAGCACCATCCATTCCACATTATTATAAAGACCTTTTCTCGGGATATGCATACCATTTGGCACCATGTCTGGGTCGCTCGCACACAGGGGGAGGCCCAAGGCAATACTCTCTGGTCAACAGACAATGCATCTCACCGTGTAACTTCCCATGCATTTATGTAATGCCTAAGTGCACGGTTGTGTTGGTTAGTAGTGTGCTCCAGTCCACTTGCGTTCCTCGAGCCCCAGGCGCGCCCTTCCACCGCAGTCCTGTATCCGTTAGGCTATAGTATAGAAGCTGCCATTACGGACACACGGACGGACGGACACACGGACGTGGGCAATCCTGGGGGAAATTCCTGGCCCCCTGGCCCGTTTTATCACGGAGTAGGCTCCGCCCCAAATGCTGCTTGTGAACGAGCCATTGAGCCTATCTAACCATATGAATGGCTGCATGTGTATAAATACTTATTAGTGCGGAGTTATAGAGTTTCTTGTATCTGGGTAGCATTACCATACATGCCTCCTAGTTACAATGCTCGATGGCTCACCTGCAGCAGGGTGGCAGTGCACTCGCCACTGGCTGCATCCCACAGCCGGATGGTCTTGTCACTGCTGCCGCTGGCCAGCGACCGGCCATCCGGGCACCAAGCCACACTGCTAATCACTCCGTCATGTCCCTGGGGGCAGCACCATTAACGGGTGACCACGTGATCCCAGATTGATGCTAAACACGCCTTTCACTTGTAAGTATGCCTATCTCTGAAGGCATGCATAAGACGTGACATTGAGAGGTGTTTGCTGAAACGTCACCTGCACAGGGAGGAAAACGTCGTCCATTACAGGTTTTGCTTTATCAGACAGTAGTAACATGTTATACCATCTTAAATGCCACTCTATCGTCTTGCCGGCATCGCCATTCTTACTGGCTACCATGTATGGCCATCGGCTCACCTGCAGGGTGGCAGTGCACTCGCCACTGGCTGCATCCCACAGCCGGATGGTCTTGTCATAGCTGCCGCTGGCCAGCGACCGTCCATCCGGGCTCCATGCAACCCAGACGATGAAGCTATTGTGTCCCTGGAAAAGCATCATAAGAAAGGCGACCCCCTCATGAACCAGACTTGTTGCAGTAATTCATCTTACTCTTGAGTCTGTTCAGGTAGATTCGAATTTCCTAGTAAGCAAGTCAAACTCATTATTGGCCTGCTTCGTATGAGCATAAATATATAGATCATATCCAATCTTCCCCCGAGGTGTTGTAAACTAAGGATATTTGCTGCCACTTCCAGTTATATATCTCACCTGAAGCGTGGTCTTGCACTCGCCGCTGGCTGCATCCCACAGCCGAATGGTCTTGTCACTGCTGCCGCTGGCCAGCGACCGGCCATCCGGGCTCCATGCCACACTGTTGATGACTCCATCATGTCCCTGGGGGCAGCAGCACGAACGACGACAGTGCCCAATGACTCCCGGCTTAAAGTGGTTTTAGACATTATGGGGCAAGCGACTCGTTTTTAGTTCAGCTTGGCACGACGGGGCACGCAGTCCCACCATGTCCATGGAGGCAGGATGAGCGAGGGAAGCACGGCCATGCCGTGGCTCTAAGTTGATGCAAGTTTTCCATGTAGGGGTCTAAAGGTATGACCTCTACACGATGTGACAAGCATTCTTTTCAAAACTATTATCATCCTATCATTAACCACCCCGCGTGTGAAAAGTATGAAGCAAAGGCAAGCTTGCATCTTAAAATGACTCAAATTCCTCGTACACAAATGAAGTTCATGCAGCACAGCTACTTGCCATGTAGCGTCCATCCTGACGCCAATTCACTTCCATGTTTCCACAGCATCACGAAAGCGTGAAATTATTGTTGATGCACAAGGGGTTTGTAAGGAGGCCTAAAAGACAAAGCTTCCACAAGATAATTGTTAAGGCTGTTTGGAGACGTAGCCGCACCACCCTATGAAGTGAGAGGGGGCTCGGTGGTGATCACAATCAATCACCACCCCGCCATGAAACTGGCATTAGGGGACCGAAGCTGACGTCTACCTTGTATCCAACCTTTAGTTTCGTAAAACCTTGTTCCAGCCTGAGTCGGACATTGATTTAAACCCTCCTCCTTCCCATACCTACTTCATACCAGCAGCTCACCGTGGATTTCAGTAACTGTGCAGTCCAGGTTTTGGGGCCCCCAAGCTTGCACTGGAGCCTCCATTGGGACTGAAGGCCCTGGGTGGCAGACAGAACTTGGTACTGTGCTTGGGCCTGTCTAAAGGTTGTTGTGCCGACTGGGCACTTAAGACCAGTGGCAATCACGTTGGTAACATCCGTGGCTCCTGTTAAGTCATGCTGCTGGATGAACAACCATCGAAATGCATCATACAGCTTGGAGGACCTGTTATTCTGCTTGAGGACCCCAAGGTCCCTGATGACACTGTGGCCCAAACCGCTGCTGAACACAGCGTATACGTAGTCATAGTCCCCCAGCAGCTCCTCCAGCAGGCGGCAGGCTAGGTCAGCCCCCTCCGGGTCCTCCTCCGCCTGGTTGAGCACCTCCACCAGGTGGCGCACTGTGTACTGGCGGCTGTAGCTGGCTGACCACTGCTTTGCTGCTGTCTTACTACTGCCGGTGCCTGTGTTATTGGCGCTGATGCTGCCAGCGGGCAGCATAAGGGCTGAGACGGAGGGTGCAGGGGACAGCCCCATGGCCTTGGCCGCCTGCTGCGACACAAGCTGGACCCCCACGGGACCCAGCAAGGCATGCCCTGGCAGCGGGTCGACCCAGTAAACGTTGGGCGTGCCATCCTCGAGCTTGCGAGCTGTCAGGAAGTCGTGGAGGGACTTGTGGAAGACCAGCACGTGGTTGTCACGTAGCATGTAGAGGGAGCCCAGCTTGCTGAGCAGCTGCTCAACCTCTTGCTGCGCCTCACTGGCCCACATCAGCTGCCGCACACCACCTACCAGCAGCCCGCTGCTATCCCAGGCTGCTGCCAGCATTTCGACGCACAGCGGGTCCTGAGCCGCCAGCAGCAGCTGTAGCAGGCGCTTTACAGCCCAAAAGGTGGGGCTGTCAGGAGCACCGATGTGCTTCTGCAGGAAGTCGGTGTACATGGCGTAGAGGCCTTGGGGGAAGGCTGTCAGGTCCCCCAGGCTCCAGTGCGGCTTGGCTTTCAGCTCATCCAGCAGACTGGTAATAAAGTGTAAAGGGTAAGTATCCATCATTAGTCTTGCAAGCACATGATTAATGTATATAAATCACACGCTGACGGAGGGCAGTATGAGTGCTAAGCTATTGCCATGTTCCAGTCAAAGGCGTTTTCAGGCGGAGCCCCCGCTGCAATTAATACCCCTGTCCGTGTGTCCGTTTGTCTAGTTTGTATGTTCTGACGTTACGGACAGACGGACACACGGACAGGGTAAGTTATTCATAAGAACAAAAGGCGTATACAAAGTAAATACATAGGCAAGATGCACGAGTTGCATATGCCACAATCATTCTAGGAATGCGTGTTTGGTTTGTAGCATAGGATGGACTCAGGACGAAGCCTGTATTGGTGATACACATGGTCACTATTTCGAATATCCATGATACTGGTTTATGAAATTGTGGCATGCCGCAACCAGTGTAACTACATGTCTGTTATCCTGTTATCCTAAGCTAGTGTGAACAGAAAGCAACTACTATATACGCAAAGAGTATCAGCTTTCCAACCTCGAATCTAGGAATTGTTGTGCATGTAATGCTGATGTCAGGATCGCAATGGGCATTGGCCCAGGAGGGCATCAAATAGGCTGACATCCCACGCTTGGGAATACATGTTTTGTAAGTTTAGGCGCCAGGGTCGCGAGTGTGCAGGTTACTTGCACTTTCCCTACGCAGGTAGCTGCGTCCTCGTCCCCTAACCACTCAATAGGCACCCCCAATCAAATACTGATAGTTACTGCAAAAAGCAAGCAACCCACCTGGCCACATATACAAAGGAGCCTTGGCTTTTGCCTAGCAGCAGATCCACCGCTGCATCCACATCCTTAGTGGTAGGCTCACAAGCCTCCTTGCCAATGCCACCACCAGCAGCAACCTCATTCCCTTTCACCACCAGCCGGCTGCCCAACTCATGGGTGATGAGCTGCCGCAGGTCTTCCAGGTGGCGTGGGTCGTCTGGCTCGATGATAAACGGGCTAAAAGCCTCGCCCAGTACACGGGTAATATGCGGCTCAGGCCGTGTGGTCAGCACAAAGCGGACAGCCTGATTATCAGGGCAGGCAACACGTTGTAGCAGCACGTTGTGCAGGGTAGACGCTGACATAGCGTTAATTGAACAAGAGGCTGGTCTACCAATGATGAAAGATAAGATGGAGTTACCAATGCCGAGACATGCATGCCGCTAGCCTACTTTGCCCCTCATGCAGAAGGCTGCTGGGGCCCTAAGCATGTCATGAGAGGGCCTGCTTGGCTGAACCAAAACAAGACGGTTTTCTTCTGGACATTCTAATCGTCTGCATATTGGAACAACAGGCCACACTTACCGTAGGCAGGCTGAAGGAGTGCTCACGAATGAGCCGCAACAGCGAAGTTTGCGATGCACCACTGCCTCCGGGCTCCAGCTCCATCTCATCTAGCGCATCAATCACCAACACCAGTGGCTGGTGCAGGGCTGCCAGCTCGTCCTTCGGAAGGCGCGTGCAGAGGTATATAAGAGCATGTATGTAACACGATGACGTAGTGTCAGGCCAAAAACGTACATGCCATGACACATGTAGCTGCTGGGATGGCACATGCATGCATGGTGATGTTACATGCGACGCACCGTACACCTCTCCCCTTCCGAGCTGTTGTTCAAACACATGCAACTGTTTCAACTGATTCAAACACATGGCACATGTCATCCGAAGATGACTACATCAGACGCGGTAATTTGGTACAGGTACAGGTTAGTCAATACATTTTCCTAACACAATGCTCTAATGATTTGTGGACATCTGCGGATTTGCCTATTTTTACCTTGATGGTGTCCAACGGTCCCGCCAGAAGCCTCCAGTAGGCAGTCTCCAAGTCTGGCAGTTTCATCACCTCCTCGGCCGACAGTGCGGGTGGCATCAGGTGCGGACGCAGGGCGGGCAGGACAGAGGCCAGATGGAAGGCCAAGGTGCGTATCAGCAGTACCGGGTCCCTCCCACTGGGGATGGTGGAGTGGCAGTAGTCGCAAAGGCAGTAACGTACGTGGCTATCAATGTACAGAAACCAGCTAGATGGTGACGCCCGTACAAGTTTTGGGGTGTTGGCAGTTTTGTGCAGTGGTTGCATTGCATCCGCGTGCCTTTTAAAGTAGAGCCACCTTTAGTATAATGGAGCAGAGACACTCTGGACGGTGTTTGCAAGGAAGCCAGCAATGGTGAAGTAAGGGCAGCTCAACTGCATTACTTGCCCCCTTGCTTACAGGTTGTCGTTGTGCCTGAAGAAGTAGTGCCCAGCCACCGCCGAGCCCACAGGCTCCCCGTCTTCCACCGCATTGTTAATAAACATATTCGACACCAGGGCCGCGGCCACTGTTGACTTGCCCAGTCCCGGGCAGCTGTACAGCACCAGAGCACGGTAGTTGGGATCTTTTGGGCCCTTGGCTAGCCACTCCTTGTAAGCCTGGAACAGCCAGGAACGGCTGCCTGGCAGGAAGTGAGTGAGATGGCTGGCCACAACCGAGGAGAAGTTATATGGCTTGAGCACGTCCGCCACCTCCCGCTTCTCCTGCCGATTGGCCTCTGAGAGACACTTGGGGTCAAAGTTGGTGCAAAGCAGGTCGATGCAGGATGGCAAGTCTGCTGGCTCAGGGGAACCGGCCAAGGCTGCTGCCCATTCACAACACCTGCATGGGGCGCACAATTTCATCACATAACGGTTTCCTTGATGCTATAGTTGTTTGTTGCAGATGCGAAGCCTTACTATGTATTGCATACGGTACCCTGTATGCCCAATTGTTTAGAGACTGCACAGGACAATACTATCTACAAAGTAACTCTCTTGCTTTTATTAGGACTACGCCAAGAACCTACGCATATATGCATGGTCTGCAAGCCTAAAGGTGAGAGCCAAGGTTAGAAAACCCCATTGTCACCTACGACTGTCACACTCCGTACACATACCCACCGCAAGTAGAAGCAATAATATTCGTCTGTATGCACAAGTCCATTGCCGTTTAGGTCTAAATACCCCTGCAACAGCTGACGCAACAGGTGCTCGGGCCCCTTGCAGCCCGACCCACTCAGCTCCTCCAAGTCTGCCGGGCAAAGGACCTGCACGCAAGGTGGCACAAAAAGATGAATGACACATTCATGTTCACCTTCATTTCCAGAATTGCTATAATTTTGTCGTAGCTAGCTGCAGTGCCAAGCCACATAGAACCATGTATGGTAGCAGGACGCCAAGTAAGCAATTGTCAGGCCTACGGATATTATTACCTATCTAGCAGTGCCATCACCCGGCATGAGTGTGGCTACAATGGGTAATAAGCCGACCAGTGAAAATGGGCTCGGCAGCAATCATGGCACTTTGTTACGAAGAGAATTGTCTAACCGACACTACTACCCATGCCATCTGCACCTTGACTGTTCGCTCCTTGACAGCCAGGGCCATGTCGTATACTTTATCCTCAACTGTGGACAGAACCTGCACGCAGATGGTGCAGGCGTGCGTACGTACAGGCATTGAAATGTGTAAGGCACACTCCTATGCACAAGACATGCCGCATGGAGGTTAGGTTTCGATGTTCTTAACTACATTCGCAACTTGTTGCAATTCAGCCGTCACAATCCTGAGGCAGCACCCGCTGCCTGAACACTCGCTGCTTCGCTAAAAGCAAAGAAAATGTGTCGTAACCTACTGCCTTTGAAGTCAAGCTCTGCAAACGTTTACCAAATATACCCAGTGTACATGACACAACAAACTACCGTACCTGCTTGTAATCATCGCGCAACACCATTACAAGCAAGATCTACAAGTTTGGTCCTTAGCAGCTGCCTATCGATATGAGAGAACTGAGCGGCGGAGATGAGCAGTTGAGACTCCTACAAACAATCACAATGCGATGATATCCCTAGGACACGGTATTGTTTCTGCGAAAACCCACCACATCGCAAAAGATGTCGAAGCTAACGCTTTCAGCATTGAAGTGCTGGTGCCAGAAGCGCCGCAGCTCGGGCGGCAGCTTGTCTGGCAGACGGACAAGCCGCGCCGCCTCCAGGACCGCCAGCAGCGCCGACTCAAACTTCTGCGACTGGACCTGAAATGGCAAGTACGATGTGTAGCCTACAACAGCAGGCCTGTTCTACCTCACAGCATATGAACCACTATCCATATACATCACCCTGGGCCCTTACTGCTATACACGCTATTTAAACTTGCAAACAACCCACCAGCAATTTATGGCAAGAATATTTGGCATTCAATCACCAGTGAAGGCACCTGAAGGCAGACACAGTAGAAATTGCTTCGCCCTGCCGCCCCATCCCACCTGCATCGTCAGCCCCTTGAGCTGCCACAGAAGATCAGGATCCGCCGCCACGACCATGATGGCCTTCTGCACGTCCTCGCTGCCACCCAGCCGGCACAGGAGGGCTGGGAGATCACCCTCCTCATAATCCGCAGCAGGTGGAGGCAAGGCACACTTGACAGCAAGTGCGTTGGTCAGGCGCTGCAACGACAGCAAGGGCAATGGAGCCAGCCAAGCAACCTTAAGGGACCTTAAGGGCCTAGTACTGCATGCCCTGCCAGCTTCTTGCAGAGCATGCAGTACTTGCAAGTACTCTTTGTAGGTGTTCCAGGCGCTTGACTATGGCAGAGATCATTCACCATGTGCAGCTAACAACAAATAAAGAGCATGAACGCAGTTGAGATCTATGTAGCTCAGTTAAACGGATATTTTGGGCACCTAACACAACTCTTTAGATAAGTGGACACACTCGTTCATGAAGGACCTATCCGGGGCCTATCCGGGCGCTGTGTCTAACTGTTCGGCACCCACCCGTGTGTGTTTTACCACCTCGTGGTTGTGCCGTTCGAAAGAATCCTTGAAGCTTCCAAGGCAAGCCTGCTGGTAAAGAATGGAGGGGAGGAAGATTGATGCTACTTAAGAGAAGGGTGAAACATAATAAGGATCAAACTCGCTACCTCATTGTGACACTGTCGGTCCTAATGCAAACATTCACTATGCGTTGCTTGGAGCACAGGCCCGAGAGGGACACCTGCGGACAGGCATAGCTTCCTTTGGACAAGGGATTTTCAGCTTTCTCAAAGCAGGAAAAGGGCGGAGCCCCCCTTCCCAGTACAGGTACGTATTCCAATTACTGGAGCGTTAGGGCATGCACTCACGTCGTTTCATGGCATGCACCTGTAGGCACAATCACACCTTATTACCCAGACGCTAAACCCCCTTGCTTGCAGAGTTTGACTGTCGACTTTCACAGATAGCCACTTGGCAGCATGTCGCTGTTCCCGTTTTCCTGAATACTAGTTATGGTATCAGGTAAACACTATAGAGGCGCGGTAATAATAAAGGTAATAATAACAATAATAGTTACGCCGGGTGTAGCCCTGGCGTGTGTTGTGGGGGCGAGGAACTGAAGAGTGTTATCCCTTGTATGCCAGCAGCACCACTGTCGGGGTGGTGTAGGTAGGGATTACCTGTCCACTATAGCAGGGGGCTTTGTGCCCCGCTCCAGGACACGACGGCATAAATAAGTTTAGGTGGTGGTTGGCATGGTGGTGCAGGCTATTGCAGCTTTAGGAGGCATGCCTGGGGGCCACCCCCATGGCCATTAGGGATTTCTTCAGGTTGGAGCGGATGGTGCCAGCGATTGGAGCGGATGGAGCGAATGGTGCCAGCCAGCCTCATAGCCTCCTGTGGTGAGTACTGGACAAGCCATCCGTCCTGGCGGAGGAGGGCCGCAAGCCTGTGGTGCTGCTCTGCCTTTTGGTGTTGTTTATCCGCGTGCCGAAGGTTTCCAGTGTAGCCTATCACAAGGGTATGTATGGTGTAGCCATTTCAATCTTGGGGACATTTCTGGCCAGCATTTTGCGCTCTGTGAGTGGTAGTTAGTGTGGCCATAGTTGTCCTTTTGGATGGCTGGTCAAGAGATTCTTTGTTGCAAAATGCTTTTTGTTACTATCATTATTATCTAAATCTTTGTTGCAAATGCCTTTTTGGCCTGCCCTTGATTCCAGGCGCTCCGCTAGGCCGCGGCTTGGAAGCAAGGGAACAGCCTTAGTGAACACCCCGGCAAATTTAACATTTTTTCGCGTGAGCTTTTTGGCATCTTTTTCGTGCAAAAGGTTTGGAATTTGAATGTGTATATGCAAGTCACAAAGGCAACCTGCGATGTGGCTCCAAGTCAAGAACGATTGTTATGAGTAGAGAGGAGTTTCTAGCTGCAGCGTTCGTCACATAATCAATGCACACGTGTTTGTTATATTGTGATGTTAAAATAATGATGTGTATATGGGTGAGCAGTGATATTGGCCTGTGTCGTACAAAGTACAAAACAAGTTACAAAAAAAGAGGCATTAAGCGCATGTCGATAGCTTGCTACACGTTGGTATCCGTTAGGTTGTTGTCGCGGTAAGGCCAGCAGCGTAGTTTAATAGGGCCGACACCAATGGCTTCGGTTTTGCCTTCCTTACTCAATACACACAATGGCCAGGGAATGCATGAAAACATATGAAGTTGACGCTATGTGTAAAGCAGCCGAGACTATTGCTTCTAGCGGACTGAAACTTACTGCCAAGCTATTGCATGACGAAGTGTGCTCCGACACGCGCTTGAAGGGCTTGACGTATAAACGTGTTATCAGCTTTTTGCAATACAACAAAGCCGTGCAAAAGTATATCCGGCCTAGGCCCAACGCTACCACTCAGCCTTCGAAGAAGCGTGCAAAGTGGACTCCGGACGAGGAAGCAGCGTTTCAGGAAGCAGTGCTCACGCTACAATCCACCAACAGAAAAGTAACAGCGGGCGCTGTCGTAAAGGAGTTGAATGGAAGTGCTGCCACGTACCATCAAGTGCACTACCGACTTCGGCAGTTGGCGAAAACTCAGCGTCTTCTATGTTCATCAGAGGATAATGGAAACGTCAGCAACAATAGCGGTGTGGAGGATGGTGACATTGGTGGGTTATTGGTTGTTTGCCAATATTTGCTAGTTGTGGGGCATTGACAAAGGTTCTATAGCTCCGGCCTTCATTTAAGCGCACAAACGTTGGATAAGCCTCAGTGCACACTTGCTGCTTGAGATACATAGATGACGGAGTTTTGGGTTCGCGCCATGCCCTTTCAGATGAAGACGAACCCGGCACCGAGAACGAGGCAGATGTGGATTCCGACGGCCTTGGGCTCCCGACCACCAGCACGCACTCGTGTGTCGAAGCTGCTGAGAAGGCGTGCAGAGAAGCGTTCTCCCAAACCTGCTCGTTCGCATGCTGCTGCTGTGAGCGACGTCTGTTCAAACATTCAGTGGTAGAGGTCACGGATACCATGTATGACACCCTCAGCGAAGTGTGGGCAACAAACCTTGCAGGATGGGTAGCCCGAACTGGCATAGGGCATACCGTATATGCCATACATGCTTAAATAGCATCCGTAGGGATCGCTGCCCGCGATTCGCTGTAGACAATGGGCTTGGATTCCCGGTTGTGCCAGTCGAGCTTCAGGGCATTCCAGAGCTAGCAGAAAGGCTCATTGCTAGGCGGATTATTTTCCTCCAGTCAAGGAGACTTCCTGCTGGGCATCAACATGGCCTCCGGGGTAAGTCGTGAGGAATTTTCACTAATTTCACATCCTATGGAAGCGTGTTCCATGGTGTTTCCCTACAGTAAACCTGCTACAAAATGCAAGACCCATCTGCCACTATATCACTGAAAGACTTCCTATCATTTCCTTCCGATGGGCTGCGAATAGTCTCTCTATGACTGTCCTTAGCTAGTATGGTCTCACCTCATCCGACCCAACCATCTGCACTCACCGTACCCTTACCACGGACTCCAAAATGTCTTTCCAAATCAGGCCGTAGCTAGCCCTCTCCCAACCCGCCTGGCCCAAACATCTGCCCTCAACCTGCCCCTCGCCCTTAGGATCTGTTGTGAACGTCCCCGTTGACTTAACTCGCGTACAGCAGATGCTGCCGCGGCACCTCGACGACAGCGAAACCGTACTGGTTGGCTTGGAACGCAAACTGCAGTACAAGCGGACCTTCATGCGCCAGATGATCCAACCCCAAGCTGTCCTTGGCGCATTACGGTACCTTGCGCGAACACCCCTCTACCATGACGCTCACATGGCAAATGAGGAGGAATGGCTTTCACAATTTGACACTGGGCTCTCAGGTAGGAAGGATACATATGCAAGTTAAGCGGTGTGCCGTGAAGCAGGTACAGAAATCAAACATTATGGCTGCATAGTATCGCAATTGCGACCCTCCTTATTGGCAAAACGACAAGCCCCTCAGGGCCGCAGACGCTGGGCTTGCCGGTGCAATGTGCCCATTGGCCCTGTGTTGGCCTGCCGCTCGACGATGTAAACGCCTCCCTCATGTGTCCCTACTACGCTGCCAACTGACCCTCCCAAACGGGACGCCCATGTGACACTCTCCTAAGCAGCCACGTCAGCCCCCCCTCGTCAGCCGCCCTCGTAAACGGCCGCAAACACACACCCAACCACGCACCCCGCCGCACCGTCAGCCCTCCATGCCAGCTACACAACCATTTGGGCAGGCCATGAGATCGCTTCGGTCTGGTGTTACTATCATTAGTACCTAAAAAACATTATATTTTTGGCATAGCTAAAAATCTAGTTTGAGGCGAGAGGCCGTAGAGGCGAGTGCATTGGTGTGCGTCTGTGTGCAGCTTGCGTTTGGAGTGCCAACTCGCTGCTCGCTGCGTTGTGCTTGTGTCTCGCCTTGGTTGCCTACGTCGTTATATGACCAGTTGCTGCCTAATTACAAACAGTCAACACTAGTCAATCGCATGCGGCCCTTGCTGCGTTGGGCTTGGACGCCGGTGTTTTGACTTCTTATTTCATATATCTACAACTGTTGATAAGTATGGCGGACGTTTACTGGAGCCACTTGGGAACTCGTGAACATGATGACCGGCAGCTGCAATCTCCAGCAGCAGCACCGCTCGCGGCAGGACATGTGCGCTCCAAGTTAATAAAATTACTGGAAGCTGAATAAGCCTTTGTCAGCTTGTTAAAGCTGGGCAGGACCAAAGCATCGAGAGAGGCGTACGCGCAGTTTGTTGCCCGCTTCAAGCGAGTTACTGCTGACATAAATCATCATTCTAAGCGCGCACAGACGTCATATCTGAAGCTGCGGGCTCGGGAAGACCGCCAGGAATGCGTCGCGCCATCCTGGCAAGTCACAGCTCAGCCGGGCTTCATGGCTGGGGCAATCGCCCCGGGCCAGGAGGGACAGAAGGCTGGGGCGCAGGCACCGCAAGATGAGCCTTCCGACGTGGAATGACGGAGCAAGGAACAGCGGGGTTGGGGGCAAGCAGCAGCAGCAGCGGCAACATTCATGGTGCAGCTGGCCACGGCCAAAGAGGCACATGTAGTGAATAATGAGGACCAGGTGGATGCTGAGGGGTCACGACCCGACCCCAGGCTCTGGGCCCCAAGTACCATCTGCGGTTGGGCAGGCGGTGCTTTATATGGTTGGGCCCTTTAAGGAAAATGATATCGGCATGAGGAGGGCGGCGGAACGTCCGCTGAAGGCAGCGGTGCTGCCGCCGAGCAGGCCCCTGCGGCACCCAGCGGGTCAGCGTGGCGGCATTCGGGACGCGGGGCTGGATGCGCTGGTGGTTGCACCAGGCACTACGGGCGTGACAGCAACAGGGGCCCATGCGTCCAACGGTCGGCGATAAGGTCTTCAAAAAGACTTTTTCCTCCAGCATCGACATGGAGGACACCGTGGGTATGGCGCCGTTTCTGGGCGACCTGCTAACAGCAACGGATGTGCAGCGGCAGCACACCCACCAGGACGACTTCAACAGCCATGCCAAGAGCGTCGTCAGCAAGAACGTGTCGTGAGGCCGCACGACAAGAAGCAGTGAGGGCGCAGCCTACAGACGAGCAGACGCGATGTCTTATGGTCGCGACGGCAGTTTGCAAGCGGGCGTGAGAGGCGCAGCAGGTTCACAGGTCTGGGAGCTCCAGCAACCGCCCAGCAGCCAGGGAGGCGTCCCTCCCGCTAACATGCAGTGGCGCATCCGGCGGCAACGGGGGGTTGCAGCCACGCTTGCGGTGCGCCAGGTCACAATGGCCTATACTGCCTGACGCTGGACGGGGCCCCATGATCCCGGGCGTGAGACGACAATAGCGGCGATGCGCATGCTCATGCGCAGAGGAGCTAGGAGCTTTATGGGCCGTCACGAACAGGGCGGGAGCCCTTGCCGCTGCTGCGGGTGACAGCCACGCAGAGGGGCGGGCGGTCGCTCTGGCAGCATGGCTGACACCAAGGCAATTCGGGTGTACTGTGACGCTGTTGGAAACCCAGGGCAAAGTGGGATACTTATGTGCCTCCCCAGGGCGATATGGGAATGCCCAATCCCAGGGCGAAGTGGGATATTTAGGCGCCTCCCTATAGCGATATGGGACAACCCAATCCCAGGTTGAAGTGGGACACTTTAGTGCCTGCCCAAGGCTACATGGGAAAACCCAATCCCAGGGCGAATTGGGATATTTAGGCGCCTCCCCATAGCGATATGGGACGACCCAATCCCAGGGTGAAGTGGGATACTTATGTGCCTCCCCAGGGCGATATGGGAAAGCCCAATCCCAGGGCGAAGTGGGATAGTCATGGGCCGTTTTGTCCGGCCCGTTTTCCTGCCGTTTTGCAGTGACAAGGGAGTGCTGGTGGACGCTCGAGGTGGGAGATGACCCAGTAGTGACCCAGTAGTGAAGGCTTCTGGAGTTCGCTTGCAGCGGCGCTGGCCCCGGGCCAGGGTGCCATGGGGGCGGAACCTGGCAAGCCGGTGGGGGCATCCCCAGCGGTGCCCGCAACAGTGCAGCCAGAGGAAGTGTGGCCTAGACACCCAACCATGACCCGGATGTGTGTGGCGGCAACAGATCAGTAAAGCCTGACAGCATACTATGGTGGTGCGGTAGTACACGGCAGTACAGCGGCAGCAGCAGTTCAGCGGCAGTGGCAGTACAGCGGCCGCGGCAGTACAGCGGCCGCGGCAGTACAGCGGCCGTGGCGGTACAGCGGCCGCAGCATTACAGCGGCGGCAGCGGCAGTTACAGCGCCGCAGTCGAGGAAGGAAGGCTTATATATCCACTTACTATGCAACCCACTGCACTACCTACTACCAATTCGGTGGAATTGCGCTCATAGGCACGGGCTCCCAATGGATGCAAGCATGGTCCTCGGACCATTTTCACAGGTTGCCAGCTTGCAACACGTCGCTGTTGTCAATTCACATACAAAACACACGGTACCAATTAAACGTTGAGGTGGTAATTGGTCGGATCACAACTGGTAGAGCTTAATCGTTGAGGCTGAAAGTCCATGTTAGCATGCTAAGACGGGGTTAAACCCGGGTACACTTCAAACATGTGATAAGAATGACTTCACCAGAATTAGCACGGGACTTAGCCGTTCTTAACCCTGTACACGTTTAGTAGGGCACGGTGGCCTTGTTATTGGCTGGTCAAGAAACCGTTCGTTGCAAAATGACGTTTATCCTCTCGATAGGCATACCCATTTGGCAACATGTCCGAGTGGCTCGCCACACACGGGGATGCTCCAGGCAGGCTGCGAGATCCAGAGCTCTCTGGTTAAAAACCGGCGCATCTCAGCTTTGTAACTTGGCGTGCATTGCTGTAATGTCTTAGTGCACGGTTGCGTTCGTTAGTGGGCTCCAGTCCACCTGCTGCCACTGTGTTCCTCACATCACCCTGCCATCGGTACGGCTGCGGCCCCTCTCCTGGCGGGTAGCAGGTTGGGCTTGCACCCCACTGCCCTCAGCACCACGCATGATACCCCCTGCGCCCCTCCCTCGCCATGGGGTGTCGTCAGCCCTAACATGCCACTCATTCATTTACCTACCAAACGTGTACAAGGATACGTACAGAGTTACCTGGAGTTCATTGTAACACAAAAAGGGATAATATTCTCTCAAGGGCGTTTAAGTCGGTTTTCAGTCTGCTTTACCGATTCTTTGCCGTTTTTAGGAAGCGACCTTGCCAGCTACCTTGTGCGAGCACTGTACGGCAGCGTGTATATGCATTTGGCGCGAGCAAAAGCGATTGAACGTTGGGCGACCGCAGTGCATACGTGAAAGGCACAGTGTATTGACGAGGATGTTCCCAGCGCAAAACGACGGACAAAGGCCATACCTATCAAATGGCGACCGTTGGATTGGCCTAACGAAAGGTGGCTAGCCAGTAGGCATGTGCAAAAAGCGTAGGTCGATTTCAGACCTACGTCATTCACGTAGTTTTATATATACGCTTTGGGTGTAGCGTAGTATACGTACCCTACGGATTCGGCCATTCCTTGGGTCGCTTGCGGGTCGGCCTCTGGGAAAGGTCAAATACCGCTACAAAGAGCCATTTCGTCGCCGTTTCCTAACCATTGCCTTACATATCATTAGTTATAGGCCTTGTCTGTAAGGTAATAACGAAAAATTTCAGAAAGTCCACTGGTCATCGAAAATGCAATGCTCACACAAACTCACGAAGACATTCTATATGAAGTATTAATTGCTGAAGTTTGACTATTCCCTTTTTGTGCATATCTTGCCCAAGACCCCAAGTTTCGATGGCCGGGTCAAACGGCCTTTGAACGATGGACTGGCGCCATCACCACTACCCTCCCTAAACCAACACCTAAGCATCATCACGATTCATCAGCATCTAAAAGGCCACTTAGACGCTGAGCAGGATCTCCTCGTCGTCGCCGGAACCGTAGGTGTAGAGTATGTGTACATAGGGATGGGAACATAGCTCTGAATGTGCCATTTTTCGGCCAGGCGCGATTTTCCTCCCCTAGATCGCCGAAGTGGGCCTTACTGATGCGTTTAGCGCTCGTTTTGAAGTCTTTTAGATATAAGGTCTGGAGTTTCAAAGCCGGCAGACGTCAAACAAAGCAACAAGGCCAGCAGGCGCGATAAGAAAATTCACCGCAAAAGTTGGCCTAGCCTGATTTCGGCCAGCACCGGTTTGCAACCTTTGCACCGCCATTAAGCAAATTCGCAACCGCGTATTACATACATAACATCATTATGATGTAAACCAGGGGTCTATGGTGTCATACGGGCCATTGCAGAAGGTCCGGCTAAGTTCACCGACCGACGACATTAATTGACTAGTCTAGCCGCTCGCGGCGCTCAGGTGGTCAGCAATTTGGAGGCACTGCTGCTGCTGACCTCAGCTTTTTTTACAATGGTCCTTAAAGCTTGACCTTGGAACCCCCCATGCATCTGCATGCGGTTCTTCAAACAAGCCCCTGAAAGCGCCTCAGCAGAACCGCCATCCAAGGCGCTTACATTGATGAACCAAGGTCGATTGCTGTTACTCATATGAGCGAAATGAGTGTATATGCGCTAAGCGGCCAACTGGCCGAAAAATTTATGTCCCCGATGGCAGCTTTTACGTTGGTTGTCCGTCTACCCGCGTCTTTTCCAGCAAATAGCGGTCTAGACTTCTACTATACTTAGATATGAATGTTTTGTCCTAAGACAACTTGGTCTGAAGCCACGGGATAAGGGAGCTTATGGCAGGTTTCTCGATCTGGCCGAAATCAGGGAGACCTTGGAATTAGGCACATTCAGAGCTACGTTATACGCGTAAAATTTACCATACGTATTAGACGTCAAATTTACGCTGGAGAAATGGCCATGACACGTACAGGATTGCGTACAATTGTACGGTACGATTTACCAGGGCCTCGAAGCTGCAAGTATGATATCACAGACCATCGCAAAACGCGAAGGACAGGTCCTGCTTAAAGTTTAGGTAGCTCAGCAGTTTTCGACGCTGTAGTTACGAGGGCTTTAGGGCGGTCAAACGTTGTCGTCAAACGTGGTCAAATGTAGGCGCCATGGCTCGGTTTGAACGCGATTTAGCTTATCCGCGCCACCTACCAATAAGGAAAGCGTTTGAATGTGTAAAAGACTCTAATAGAAGCCGTGTTTCCTTGATTATCCTTGAAAGTGGCCGACCCGGGACAGTGAAAAGCGTACATTACGGCATGTACGCGTATAAGGTACGCGTACAATTATACGTATAAGTACGTATAACAAGAGTGATTATACGCATTTTGCCCATCCCTATGTGTACACCGTTGACCTATGCTTACATACGCTTTTTGTATCCATTTTTCCTACCTATTTAATTCACGTATACCTATATATAATATTTTCATACGTGTAACGTACCCCCGCACATCCCTATTAGCCAGCTACCCTGTGTGCCAGTACTTTACAGTTTGGCTATACAGCTTAGCTGATCATTACCCTGATTATGAGGTACGTCCGATAGATAGTTGGGAGGGGAGCCCCTTAAACCCACCGCACATATTGCTGTATAGAGGAAGCTGTATAGAGGAATACATGTCGGGTCAAGGATTATCGCATATAAGCGCCCCGATATGGACCGTTTAAAGCAAAAGTTGAAGACCCATTCATTTCTCGGCCGCCTGTAACAATGGCTTCAACACCCCCCTCCGAAAGGCCAAGACCCAAGGAGATACTTATGGCTCGGAAGGCGCTACCTATGCAAATTGGGAGGTGTCTTATTTAGGTTTTGCCGACACTTTTAACATGATGAGGAGGTCAGGCTCGGCAATCTCGGCATCGTGCTGAGAAGGACTTCAGCCATTGCACTGTAACATCGCATGTTAGCTTATAGGCGAGGTACCCGCCGTTTGCGCTACAGTTCACAGGCATTATGCCGCACAAACCAATAGCAAAGGCCGGCAACATCGTCATCAAAGGATTGTGTGGGCCCTGAGTAGCATAGTACATGCAAGCATGCTCCTGCCGACTTTCACAGGTTGCCCTTTGCCGGCATGCCGCTGTTACCAATTCACTAAGTACTGTTTACGGTACCAGGACACACCATCGAGGAGCGCTAATCGGTGTTGCCGAGGTGGTCCTTTTCAATGGCTAGTTAATAATTTGTTTATTGCGAAATCAAGTTTGTTTGGCTTGCAGTTATTTTTACTGTATACAGATAACAAATATCTATTAGGTGCAATTAATAGTTTTATTTAGTTTGTATGTTTTGACGATACGGACGGACGGATGGACACACGGGGCAATCCTGGGGGGCGAGCCCCCCTGAAGCCGCTTCACGGCGGGGGCTCCACCCAAAAAGCGGAGCGAAATTTAAAATGTTGAAGCTTGTGGTCAATTGTGGCAACCCTAGAACCCCTGTGGACTCCCAGTTAATAGAAATCGCAAGAGGCCTTTAACCTGTCTAGTTTTGAAAACGTTTTCATTACGGACGGACACACGGACATCAGTTATCCACGGGGTATCGGCCCCTTACAGGGGGAACATAAATACATCATGACAGCTAGTTCTGCTCAGAATTTGGCTGCTGCATGGGCCTGTTTGAAGGTATTTTTTCGCCATGCAAAAATAGTTGCACTTACGCTACGCAGCGGAAAGTGGCCACACCAGTTACCTTTCCAAAGCTGAAATGTAAGAATGCAGCTTCCTCGCTCCACGCTCACCATACTGTATGTGCACACCTATACCTATCCCCTGCCTTGGCTACCCAATGCAAACTCATGAATGGGATCTATATGGCCGTCCACGTGCTGTTTCCCTTTGCATATGGCGATGCTCCTGCATGTGTAGCCCATTTTGCTGCCTCCCAGCAACCTACCAGGTTGGTCACGAGGTTCCTCTTATGGAACCTTCCCAGGAAGTGCGCCACATCCTGCACTGCTCTCTCCAGCGCGTACCTCTCCGTATCCACCTTTGCCCACGCACTCTCCTTCACGTCCGCCTCCTGCAGCACATTTTGTGCCCATAGCACCGTGCCAAACAGCTTCTTGCAGTTGGCCCAGTTGATTACCGCGCCATCTACATGCTCCTTGATCTGCGTCAGCGCGGCACTGAGTGCTGAACTGGCACTAAAGGGGCCGGGCATCTGCGGGGAGGGGAGGCGGTGAGGTTATCTGTGCAGCCTAATGAGCCTGGCCAAACAATGCAGGGTCAAATTAAGATCTAAGGGAGAAGGGGTTTGTAGGGCAGGGGCAAGAGCGCTGAAGCCTGGTTGTTTTGCAAGACGTGAGAGAGTGGCAGGCTGATGATGGGTCGACTGACAGCAGGTAATCTCGCAAGGAAGGTGTATCCTTAGGTCCGTGATGTCGGTGTGGCTACTGTGAACCACCTTACACAACAGACTTTCAATTTGATGGCATACATAAGTTCACAGACGGGGTCGGCTATCAGTAGATGCGATCTTTGTCCCGCCGACTTATAGGTGTCGTCGACATTCAACACACCACTGTTGCCAATCAACTAAAGTAATTTGTTAAGGTACCGGGTAAACATCATAGAGGAGTGGTTATCAGTGTCGCTGCAGTGGTCCTTCTCAATGGCTAGTCAAGAAAGTGATTGTTGTGAGTCATGTTTGTTTGACTTTGTAGTAATTTTCTTAAGATAGAGATTATAGACAGCTCGCATACTTTTAAAACCAAAAAGCAACTGAAGCAGCAAGCATAGAATGTACTGAATGCGGCTCTGATACATGTACCCATGCCATCATCTCTGGCAGGCGTTGTTGGGGATGAACATGTAGCAAGGGAAGCATACGTTTTTAGGGTTGCAAGGAGCTTAACATATATAATATTGTTTTAATTAAGTATTTAATTGAAACAGGCGATGAGGAGACATGAGGAAACCTTTCTGCCTTCGAATTGTAAATGTCAACACGTGATGGCTTCACAACGGAAATTTGTGCCGAAGCATGTGGGCAACAGATACATTGCAGGGATGAGGCATTTGGCTGTCTTCATTGTGTATCATGCTGGCGGCAGGCATGGCCAATGGACATCCACTGGCGTCCACTCTCCATGTTGACCCTCACGTGGCCCTACAAATAAAAGGCATTGCCTACCGTGAGCAAACTGCCTTTCTGTCCCTGTGGAGCCATGGTTTGGCGCATTGTCAGCTGGCAATCCCAATCCTAAGAATCGAATTAATAATATCAGTAATACGTAAGGACGCCTAAATGTTTAATACAGTTTGTAACCCTACATATGTACAATACTGGCTTACCGAGTGCACAAACATTGGTTTATCTTGGACACCCTACACATAATAGGCAAGGGCAACAAACAAGCAACTGCACTAAATGATCTGCCTCATTACCTCCTGACACTCCTGCACGCCAGCCATCCCTGCAGTGTGCAGCGATGGAATATTTTCGAGAAATGGTTGCCACCCGGCCTTCTTCAGCACATTCAGAATCCTCTGGATGGACTTCAGCTCTTCTTTGTCAGCATCGAATGCCAGCATTAGGTACGTTTCCTCCTCTGGTTGAGGGTCGGACCTCCTCCTGTTGGGCATGTCACGGTCTAATCTGAGACCGGCGATTGACTTGTCCACTAGCACTGGGTGGAAGCGTGCGGTGTGCAGCAGCACCTCCACCAGCAGGGGGTTCTCCATCAGGGCCGTCACCATGGAGCAGCGCACCTGCCAGACCAAGAAGAGCACAGCGTCTAATACCATAAACTTTGGTTCACGACACCAATTGCTGTAACAGTAGCAGGTCATTGATGGTATTTGTATATGCTCGACAGATGCATTTCCAAGTTCCCACTCTCTTTACTTTTCCTTTCCTTTACCTACCAGCCTGGGTGTGGCACTCCCTGGCTCCTCCACCACATCGCTTAGCAGTCGTCTTAGCTGCTCCAGGGCAACGGCATCCACTGCTGCATAACTCATTAACATTGAGGATAGGCGGCTGATGAGGGGATCTATGCTTGCTTCGGTGCCATTCCCGGATGTAGATGCTTCAACATCGTAAGGGTCCTGAGTAAGGTGGCAGAAAGAGGGTAATGGAGCCTGAGCCAATGGCACAGCAAGCATACATACAAGTGTTGTTTCACGTCATTCCACCTAGATGACATGTGTACGTTTTTCCCCGCCGCACACTACCTAACAACCACGCACCGTGTAGAGGTTCAGGCACGCTAGCTGCGTTTTGGTGCTGCCACCGCCAACTTGGGTGATGATTAGCCGCACACGCCGGACCAGCGGGCCGGCAGCTCCAGCAAAGGAAGTGAAGCGGGTGTAAGCTAGGGCGTGGAAGCGCCCAGGGAAAACCTGGCTCCTCCGCTCGTCCAAAAGAGTCCATTTGTCCTGACGCCCTAGTTAGAGAGGGTTGCAGACGTATGTCATGATTCCATGTCTCAACCATGCACCTACCAACAAGGGGGTTTCAGCTTCCTCAAAGCTGGAAAAGGGCGGAGCCCCTCCTCTTTAGTACAGGAACGTATTATCACCACTGGAATGATTGCGATTATTACAGGGGAGTGGAACGACTCAAGTGCGACGCACAACCCTATGGGCCTTATAGACCTGGAATGCGCTCCTGTGACTCCACGGCACCAGTTGACCTAACACACCTCGTTATACGGACGCTGAATCCCCTTGTTTACTGTAGTTTTAGTGCTCGTTGCATGGCTAGACGGGCTCAGAGCCCCTTGTCCAGCCGAGGCCGGCCGCCTTGTTCACCCATGGCGTACATTGTGTCCTCACTCATTGCACACATTGTTAGGTTACGCCTGTTCAATCGAGTACTTAGTAACGTCTTATCATGCTTGATAACACCCACGCCTTAGCATACAGAACCCAAATCGACGGCGTATCTGCCACATGGAAGTGCTTTCAGGGTCCCGCAGAGTTTCACCTACATTACTAACATGATGAGGAGGTCAGGCTCCTCAATCTCGGCATCGTGCTCAGAAGGACTTCAGCCATTGCGCCGTCACATGACATGTTAGCTTATAAGCGAGGTATCCCGTACCCGTTTGCGTTACAGTTCATACGCATAAACCCATAGCAAAGGCTTGCAACATCGTGTGGGCTCTGAGTAGCACAGTAGATGCGAGCATGCTCCCGCCGACTTTCACAGGTAGCCCTTTGGCGACACGCCGCTGTTACCAATTCACTAAATACTGTTTACGGTACCAGGACAAACCATAGAGGAGCGCTTATCGCTGTTGCCGAGGTGGTCCTTGTTCAATGGCTGGTCAATAAATCGTTTGTTGCGAAATTAAGTTTGTTTGGCTTCCAGTTATTTTTACTGAATACAGATAACAAATATCTATTAGGTGCAATAAATAGTTTTGTCTAGATTGTATGTTTTGCCGTTACGGACGGACACACGGACACACGGACAGGGGCAATCCTGGGGGGCGAAGCCCCCCCGAAGCCGCTTCGCGGCGGGGGCTCCGCCCAAAAACCCCACGCACCCTGCTCGTAGTCCTCTTGTGTGACCACCTCCAGGAGCCAATCTGAGGGGGCACTGCTGGGAAGTTCATTGCCAGACAACAGTTCGTAGCCGACAAGTCGGACAGCCTGTTGATGGCAAAGCAGTAGTTAGCGGGGATATAGTAACCGTATCAAGCCACAATACTGCTTTAATGCATGCATGGAGGGTGTTGGTTGGAATGGGTAACAAATCAATCACTTCCCACCCGTTACATCTTACTGGGTCATCCTCTGGAAGTTTGAACTCCACCCAGGTGAAATTCCGGCCGTTCCAACCCAAATCTGATTCCAAGTCCACCCATTTGGTAGTTAAGCGACCTGCCGGGGAAGACAGCGCAGAACCATAGCATAAGTGAAGTTATGTGGATAGCTAATGCGCAGTGCACGCTGTACATAAGATGGCTGGGCAATGCATGCTTGACAGCGTGGGATTACTACACACGAACCAAGGGTGTCGGCCTTACATTCCCAAAGATACCTCTCCAACCCTTGCTGTACAACCGACTTTGCAAAAAAGCCCCAACCTTTCTGAACAGTTTTAGAATGTTGAGATTCAAAGTCCCCAAGGCAAAGGTCATTTAAATTATAAGCACGGTATACATTTCGGGTTGCACCCTGAAACCCCGACATTGTTACCATTAAAGTACATCTACTCAAGGGCTTGCACGTGCACTGCAATGCATGTAGCTATGGCTAAACGCCATGCCCAGAAACAGCCAATTTATCCATCTGGCCCGACATACCGTCGAACAGGTTTAAGACACTCTCATCGTATAGCTCAGTCACGTTGTCTGCACGTGATCTGCATGAACCCCTGCAGATGAGACCCGCCTTAGCTGCCAAGGTGCTGCTGACATGGGCATAAGCTTGCATCCAGACCGTAGCCTGAAGGTTGGGACATGACGTGATGGCAGGGTTTCAGGTAAGGGATTTTCTGTGTTACAGGAGTATGTGTCACAACTGTACATGTAGTGCATCACATGCTTTACATTGAATGACGGTATTGCATGCATAGTTTGGCAAACGTTACATAGGAAGGTTGCAATTGTTTGGCGCTTCTGCACCCTAGGTAACATAGGATGATGTCAAGCATTCCATTCGACCTACCTTGAAAACGATGGAGCTGGCCTTACAATTTAGCGTCGCTCCTCGGCACTGCATGAACTCGGACAGCAGACTGCAGACGGCTTCATCGCCGGCACCTGAGATGGAAAGTGTTCCTCCAGACAAAACTGTAGGATTCCGCACAAGCGCCCTCCCAAGGTATCGAGACTGATCTAGGGTAAACGGCACCCCATCAAGGCGCAACTCCATGAGGCAGCAGTGCTGTTCAAGCAAATCGGCCAGGCTCCGTATGCCTCCTTCTGTGATGGTGTTGCCTATATTGTGGAACGCATATGTCAATGCTGGTCACGCAAAGAAATGGCTGGAGTAACATGCGTGGCGACCTCGCAGAGGCAAGTTGCCAGAGCAGCACATGGATTGGAAAATCAAAACTCCACTAATTGAAAGGCACTTCACACACGCACCTGACAAGTCCAAGACCCTTATGTTTGATAGTGATTGCAACTCCCGTGCGACATGCTGAACGCCAACATCCGTGAGACCAGTTTCCTTGAAGTAAAGGGCTGTCATGCTGATTAGCTGCTGGCCGGTCAGAGCCGTTATGCCGTTATCGCCAATATGGTTCCCTGCATTGCAAATACTGGAACCTCACAACAATATACGCACTTCATCTACCTTTGCCGCTGATGCAAAAAACTGGCTGCAGAAGGTGTTCAACAGCCACTCCTTACAACCAACAGCGCACCTGACAAGTCCAAGACCCTTATGTTTGATAGTGATTGCAACTCCCGTGCGACATGCCGGACGCCAACATCCGTGAGACCAGTTTCCTTGAAGTAAAGGGCTGTCATGCTGATTAGCTGCTGGCCGGTCAGAGCCGTTATGCCGTTATCGCCAATATGGTTCCCTGCATTGCAAATACTGGAACCTCACCACAATATACGCACTTCATCTACCTTTGCCGCTGATGCAAAAAACTGGCTGCAGAAGGTGTTCAGCAGCCACTCCTTACAACCAACAGCGCACCTGACAAGTCCAAGACCTTGAGGAAGGGCAGAGCCGGGGCGAAGTCCCTCATGCCAATATCCGTGAGGCCAATTTTCCTGATGTAAACGGTTTCAACGGCTTTGAGCTTGCCGCCCCTGAGGGCGCTCGCCAGACACGCTATGCCCTCGTTGCCAACGAGGGGGTTACCTGGAATGCAAGCCCTTATGATTATTACCAAAAGTACGCTTGGACGGAGCAGCAAATGAATGGAAACAGACACACTACACGTATGTCAAACTTTAGTGGCATCCATGCACAATTTGGTCACAAAGTAATGCCCGTGCTTTGCCTGCATGTTCAGTAGGATAAAGGACTGCACGTAAGTTAACCAATGTCCCAATACATGTATCACCCCCTGCAACAAGCTTACTTGAAAGATCAAGTGTTCGGATGTCAGTCGGGCCAAGCTCTAGCATCTTAATGAGTGAGGGAATGTGTTTTGAGACAAGTCCCTTCCTAGCGAGGTTGACATCAGCTTCCTTCCACGGGTATCCCTCCGCATCCTCGGGGTTGAGCAGTAGCAACTCCACGAGGTCCTTCTGCAGTTTCGCACCAGATAAGCAACTAGTTACATACTACTTACATACGTAAATGCGTGGGAAACAAGGGGGTAACGAGGAAGGCATGTTACCCCTTGCTGAGTGCAAACAGAGCGTATAGGAAACGCACAGTATGCTTGTGAAGAGGAGAAAGTAAGGTACGGTGTTACTGAGGGCACCCTTCCGTTGACACAAGCACCCTTCTATGGCGTCCTTTCATGTCAACGGCAGGACAACATAGACTGACACATCTCACCTCCGCCCTTTTATCCAAATCAATCCGCTTCCATGCAGCCACGACATCTATTAAGCCCTTGTCACTCAGTGATTGCTTGTTGTCCACTGATTGGTTATCAGTCTGGTCGCCAAAGCCCAGGGCTGCCTGAGCCTGTGGTATGCACAGATACCAGCCACAAAGGCGGACTTGACTGTGACAAGGGTTTAAGCTCACCCTTTATACATCAGCGTGTATAAACGCCTAGTCAATCCATCAGGACAAAATTCGTCAGTTATAGAAAGTTAGCTAGGTTTGAAAGACACAATCCTCTAGCTGCAGTGCTTGTGTCTTTACTTGCCTCACGCGTCAACGTGTTTGTGTAGCACATTAGGCTTGCACCACGCTTGGCCATTGCCATGATGAGTTCAAGATTGATGACCTCCACGGGAGCATCATCTGGGTGAATTGTCCTTGGATCAGTGGCGCCATCAACTTCATCAGGGTCTTGCTTGACAACGTTTTGGATGATGCCCAGGCCACCAGACAGAACTCGTGGGTTTATCCTCAGGGCCTCAGTGAGATATTCTAAACCTTTGCGCGTTAACGGCACACCCACGATGTTGAGCACGTCCAAACCGTCATGGCGCCCTAAAGCATCTGACAGGTGCTTCATGCCACTCTCACCAATGTCATGATTGCCTGCGTGCAAAATCCATGGCGCTTAGAGCTCGATAGGACAACAACGTTGGGGAAGACTAGACATAACTACATACCTAGTTACAATGGTTGTTGGCATGCACATACATTCATAGTTTGATGGTGGGAGGCGACCACAGGGAATGAGTTCAATTTGATGATACGATTCCAAGTTGGTTATCCCTCTTTCGTTTTCTTGGAGAAAGGCTTCTGGACAGATATCAGGGGATTAAGGTGTAGGGTCCGTTGGTATGGAAGATAATCCACCCACGCACACTGCATGGAGTAACGTGTGCATGACAACCCCATATCTACCCACAAACACATAAAATATAAGTCCCAACCAGCAGGTAGGTGCCGCCGCCACACAGAACTCGCCTGATAAGGTTAAGCTCTTGACTTGATCACTGATCTGAAGCATCTTGCCCAAAGACTCCATGTGCTTATCTCCAAGCTTCGTGTTCGAAAAATCAACTTCGACACCTTTCAGTGGGAACCGCTTCATGTGCTCCGGGTAGTCCCTCAGAAGATGCTTGGTTGCATCCTGTGTAGTTAAGTAGAACAAGAGCAAGCAGTTGGGATAGGTTCTCATGTGAACCGCGAGTGTGTAGGTAAATTATCTGCAGATTATATTCTAACCCATTTGAACTGGCCAAGAAACGCTAAGAGTTCCTGGTAGTTGTGAGTACGGTGTATTGGGCATCTCTGCCGTACAACTGCAGCTCAAAGGCCGCGCAGCCCTGTGACTCGGGGCTGTGCATGTCTAACAACAAATGCAAGCAGTAACGATGGTGTTGGTTCGCCACCTGTCGTGGCCCTGCTAGCTGGTCACCAGCTTGCATGCGATGTAGTGTGTCGCCAATTCTTACTTATGCCAGTGCTATCAGATAGCCGCCAACAGGAACCTAAGATGACCGTAATAGTTCGGAGCAGCTCCTGAACTACACACACGGTTTAGGTGCGCCCCCTTTCTGTCACAGGCAGGAAGAGAGATTGGGGCCCAAGAATGCGGACCTCGGTGACACTAGGTGATCAGGCTGGTGTATGGGCGCGGCTACTTGATGTGTCTTGCTGGCACCAGACTAGGCCATATACACTCTTATCTATGGGGGGTAATGTATGCTAGGACGTGTCTGGCTGGGAAACGGCTTTGTTGAGACCCGCTTTATCCTCATATTTGCATGCTTACTGTGTGCTGGAACTCTTCTGTATTGGCCCCGCAGCCACTTGGGGCTAATCCTGGCTAAGCTCGGACAATACTGGTTAAGAAGGGCTAACCACAGTGTAAGCAAAAATGGCGTTAGGTCCATATTAGCATGCTAAGATGGAGCTTAACCCAGACAAGGGGGTTCAGCTGCCTCAAAGCTGGAAAAGGGTGGAGCCCCTCCTGTTGAGTACAGGAACGTAACACTGGAATGGCACGGAGTGTGCTCCTGTGACTCCATGGCCAGTTGACGTAACACACCTTCTTACACGGACGCTGAACCCCATTGCTTACTGTACGCGGACGCGGACACTGAACCCCCTTGTTTACTGTAGTTGGAGTGTTCGTTGCATGGCTAGACGACCTCAGAGCCCCTTGTCCAGGCGAGGCCGGCCGCCATGGTGTACATAGTGTCCTCGCTCATTGCAATCATTGTTAGGTTACACCTGTTTAATGGAGTACTCAGTAACATCTTATCATGCTCGATAACACCCACGCATTAGGCTACAGAACCCAAATCGACGGCGAAACTGCCACATGGGAGAGCTTTCAGGGTCCCGCAGGTCGTTTAGGTTTCACCTACATTACTAAAATGATGAGGAGGTCAGGCTCAGCAATGTCGGCATCGTGCTCTTAAGGACTTCGGCAATTGCACCGGAACATCGCGATTAGCTTCTAGGCGAGGTACCTGTTTGCGTTACAGTTCATAGGCATTATGGCGCGCAAACGAATAGCAAAGGCCGGCAACATCGTCTCAAAGGATTGTGTGGGCTCAGCGTAGCACAATCGATGAACACAAGCATGCTCCTGCCGGCTTTCAAAAGTAGCCCTTTACCGGCACGCCGCTGTTACCAGTTCACTAAATACTGTTTACGGTACCAG
This sequence comes from Astrephomene gubernaculifera, assembly GCA_021605115.1. Classification (NCBI taxonomy): domain Eukaryota; kingdom Viridiplantae; phylum Chlorophyta; class Chlorophyceae; order Chlamydomonadales; family Astrephomenaceae; genus Astrephomene; species Astrephomene gubernaculifera. The sequence goes on from BMAR01000071.1 coordinate 50,996, forward strand.
GACACACCAAAGAGGAGCGCTAATCGGTGTTGCCGAGGTGGTCCTTTTCGATGGCTGGTCAATAAATTGTTTATTGCGAAATCATGTTTGTTTGGCTTCCAGTTATTTTTACTATATACAAATAACAAATATCTATTAGGTGCAATTTATAGTTTGCCTAGTTTATATGTTTTGACGTTACGGACACACGGACGGACGGACGGACACACGGACAGGGGCAATCCTGGGGGGCTCGCCCCCCCGAAGCCGCTTCACGGCGGGGGCTCCGCCCAAAAACGCGTGCTAAGAATGACTTTAACCAAGGTTAGCATCGGACTTGCCTTGTCTGTTCTTAACCCTGTACACGCTTGGTAGACGGGGATGGCTCCCAGTAGATACACAGGAAGGTCCTCACCCGGGTTGTGGGCTATGAGAATGCTCGCAATTAAGCCCAGGATTGTGGGCTCTGAGCATGCTCGCATATAAGCCCAGGATTTTGGGCTCTGAGCATGCTCGGAGCACATTTAGAGCCCATGGCCAGGGCTCCATGTGCAAGGCACGCATTTCAAGGCATGTAACCACCCATTCTGGGCCGGGACATAGCTGCCTGCTGGGAGAGCAGTAACACGTTCAAACTGGGTCATAATGGATAGCCATGCATTAAGGGTCATTGTGCATGCCATTTAAAGCGGAATTCTTGCTACTTACTTCCAAGCATGCTCAGAGCCCGGGTTCAGGGTGTGTCATGAGACCTTAACCGGGAGTACAGTAACATGTTCAAACTGGGCCGTGATGTATAGCCATATATTAAGCCTATTTGTGCATGCTATAAAAAGCGAAAATCTCGCTACTTATTTCCGAGCATGCTCAGAGCCTAAAATCTTGGGTGTTACTGCGAGCTCTACTGCTCAGAGCCCACAATCCAGGCGCGGACCTTATTCAGATACGAGCATGGTCCCGCCGACTTTCACAGGTCTTCGTTATTTGACACGTCACTGTTACCAATCCACTCTATACAAGTTACGGTACCAGTGAAACGTATAACAGGAGCGGTAATAATCAGTATGGCCGTGATCTGTCAGGAATCGTTTGTTGCAAATGAATTTGGTTGGACCTGCAGATGTGTCTGGTTTGTATGGTTTTTGGGCGGAGCCCCCGCCACAAAGCGGCTTCAGGGGGGCTTCCCTGCTGGGTTGGTCCATTTCCGGTAGTACGAATGGTTGGCTATGCTGCTGTTGAGCTACACCTGCCGTCTTTTATGCGGTTTCATTCCACCTTTCACGTGTCTTTGGTGCGCCCATACCGTAAAGCTGACGAGTCCTCCCCAAATTTAATATAGGAACCGGGACCGGTTAACTGGATTTACAATGAACCCCAGTACTCAGTTGAGCGCATCCTGGATTACAGGCTCCGTCACGTCCCTTCTGGTCGGCGCCATCGTAATGCACGAGTACTTGGTCAATTGGCTTGGTCAAGTAAGTGGCTTGGTTACTCGTCTGAGCACAACAGTTGGGAGCCTGCTGGCACTCTACCCCGGATCTGAAGCCTCTGCTGGATGAGGTTCGACTGCAGACTCAAGGGGCAGCGAGGAAGCTGCTGCGAGAAGGGGGATTGTTGTTGTATTGCACTCTCTACTTAGTGTAATCTGTGTAGCTGCTGTGGCTATTAGTCTTCCTGCTGCGGGCTTTGCGTAGCTATAGCCGGGTTAACTTGCGTACTGGGTGAATTTTGGCATGGTGGTGTACGACACCATGACGGCAGCCCGAGTCCTCAGGGCTGCTTAAGCTTCGCGTGTAAGTCGGTTGCTTTATCTTGTTTTGTTGTTCAGTGACTGCTGTATGTAAGACACCGTAAACCCGTTAGTGTTGACGGTATTCTCGTAATGTTATGGGAATGGGACTGTTTCTGTAACAGTTGAGACACTGGTCTCTAGTGCTTAATTGCCTACCGATTGCCATACTTAAATGTTATGTCTGTTCGAGACTCTACAACTTCAAGATCTGTACGAAAACCTTCGAGTCGTCTACTTTGGGCTTTGCCCACCTCAATCGGGAGTTATCACTACCACCAACTTTATGGATATTGTAAATTGGATACCAGAGCTGGTATCAAGACCTTGTGTGGTGCACACCCATCCTCCTAAAAACGGCAGGCACCTGTGACATCAAGCTGTTGCACCCGATGAACATTACTGCCAGTTCACATGGAATGGGAAGGGAGTACACCTTTTACCTTCCAGAAACCCCCGATAACAACAGATGACAACTAACCGCAACCCCTATCCGTCACTATCTCCTCCATAAGGTCAACGCCTTGCCACCGCCTAACCCTGGCCTAACTTCAACTTAGTTCCGGTTACACCAACCGCAAGCAACACGTACGGCAACCCAACTGTATGGGCCCTGCCGCCCACAACAGACAGCCAACGGTTAACACTCGCAATGCCATCGGCACCCAGACAAGCTCACAACGTCCTCAAACGTCTATCAACGTCTATCTGTTAACATCTCCGCGCTCCGGTCCACAGCTTTGACAGAGTGGGTTGTTGGCAAGGTTTTGAGTATAGTTGCCATGGCAATCTGCCACATGACAAGGGACGGATGATGATGAAAACTAAAGGGAAAATCAGTAGGTTTGACGCGTTGCCGTAGAAGGGCGGCAAAGTAGCATATCCAGGCGGTCTTAGCAACCGTGATTTTTGGGCAGAGCCCCCGCCGTGAAGCGGCTTCAGGGCATCTTACCGCCTGGGTAATCATTATAGTACCGGACTGTTGTTCTGCGCCTTCTACAGCTACTAGAAGCAGCCATGGCGCTCTAACTGGACCTCCGAAAACCTTCGCTTCAGTTGTAGTAATATTCAGCAGCCCAAAACAACAGTAACACATGCAACAGTGATACAACGCTGCTCCATGGCGCCTTACAAAAGCTCGACCCGGCTCCGAAAACAAGCGGACAGCAGGACAGCCGGACACATCCCACCAACCACCATATACGGTTGGCCCCAACCGCACACACGGACAGCCGGCCGCACGGACGCTCATCATCACCCAGCGGATTGCCCCTGTCCGTGTGTCCATAACATCAAAACATACAAACTAGACAAAAATATTAATTGCACCTAATAGTTGTTTGTTCGCTGTATTCAGTAAAAATAACTGCAAGGCAAACCAACTTGATTTCACAATAAACAAATTATTGACCAGCCACTAGGAGCAAAAATGCCGTTTTGGGCCAACTGAAACCCCTAGGCTACCAGTAACCTGAGCTTGAATTTAATGTTTGTGCAGCACAGGCGCATACGCATAAGCTGTGTTAGCCTTGTAGCCTAGTGGCTAGCCATGTGAAAGTGGCGAGCCAACATTAGCCAACCATCGGAAAGCCTATCGGTGAAAATTGCACCGAACTCTGCACTGAGACCCCTACTGCGCCATTCTGCGCTTCCCGGCATTTCGCTTGGGCTTTTTCTGACATATATACGCCTTATGCTTGTGCGCGTAAGGAAGCGTACACGCATGGGCCGCCGATGCCCAGTTCAATTTCTGGCCAGTAAGTCCGGACGTCCAAAGCCAAATGTCACCATTCTGCTCATGTACAGATCCGGCTTGTTAGGCACATTTCCATTGTTACCTCCTGGCCAAGGCCCCATCCCGGTCCGAAAGTCAGCGCCCCAGACACTTTGTGAATTTGCCCCAATAAGTAGTCAAGAGATAAAGAAGAATTCCTTGTAAGCTTTCCAGGAGGCGCCTGTGTAGACAGGGCCAGTCAAACTTTTCACCGGCTTCATACTGCATTCCACCAACGGCCGAAGGCCGGCCCAAGCGCTCAGATTTCGCAGAGCTTAGAGTAATTGCAACCCATTACTCCTTGTCAATATGCCTACTTATAGGCAAAAGTCGGATTCCATTCGCTGCGCTTTAGGCACTTTTCCATCTCGGTCAATTGGGGCAAGGCCATAAGTCAGAGCGCCATTTCTGCTCCTAGCGAGCCATTGAAAAGGACCACCTCGGCAACACCAATTAGCGCGCCTATATGGTGTGTCCTGGTACCGTAAATAGTATTTAGTGTACCCTAACAATGTTCCTGTACTGAAGAGGAGGGGCTCCGCCCTTATCCAGCTTTGAGGAAGCTGAACCCCCTTGTCGTTCCTGACACATGGATACACGGACAGGAGCACTCCGTTGGGTGATGAAGAGCGTCTGGCTGTCCGGGTGTGCAGTTGGGGGCAACCTTGGTGATTGGTGGGATGTGCCCGGCAGCTCCGGCTGTCCACTTGTTTTCGGAGCCACATCACAGCGGGGGTTCCGCCCAAAACGTCATTTATAGGTGCATACAAAACCTTTGCACTTTGAATGAGTTTCAAACTTGCTGCCTGACTCCAGTGGAGGTGAGTTGCAAGTTTTACCAAAAGAACATTAAGCGCTTATTGATATCTATATGGTAATGTTACATCCACCTTGCTCCTTAACCTCGCTTTTCATAAGAACCCTATTCCCCCCCCCCCGAGGGTGTTATCATTTTTTGGAATCCAGTATTCGACTGCTCAACTCGCGCCAGTGAGGGAAAGGAAACCACCGGTTGCCTTTATGCCGTGTCCTGTATACTTTGACGCGATGGTGTAGTTATGCTGGGCCCCAGCAGCTCCAAACGCGTTCGCCGCTCAATGGGCGGTTCGCCTCGGGTGCAAAAACGTACATGGCCCGCCCCCCCGCCCTTACACTGAGCATAAGCCTATTGAGTGGCGCTAGCTTTGCGATGCCTGCTTGCACTTTGGCAAATGGGTCCCTAACATGGTCGCCAACATTGCTGTCCTCAAGCCAACAGTTCCTTCAAAAGAGTACTTCTATAGGCAAAGCCTTTAGAGTTATTGTACTTCACGTGATTTTGTGACCCAGGAAAATTGTCGTCACGACTTTCAGCGCAATGTGAACTGCATTTGCATGCTGCGATACGCCTACCTAAGAACGAATTCAACACAGCTTTATTAATCGGCATACGTATGCGCAAGGAAAGCATGCATACTTGAAAAGCGAACCAAGTTTGTTGTCCGTTAGTGTCTGGGAAAACTATTGCAGACACACGCGGACACGAAGGCACTCTTATAGAATGCTCTTCAATAAAGAACTGTACTCCGTATACAATAACGTGTTCAAGAGGTGAGACGCGCGAACAACACGCGTGCGACCCAACCTAGTGTTGCTAACATTGAACTCTGGTGCAACCCCTTCTACTTTTACTGCCATATCCGACAAGCCGTTACTTACATTCTTTGAAGCAGTGCTTTCGTGACGCAAGCTAGTTACCTGACTCGCAATGGAGAACGGAGCACCAGTAGTTGCACATGTGCAATGCGTGTGTTCTTCGCGCACATGGGCCGAGGAGCGATAATCGCAACGTGCGGCTACCGTGGGAGACCGTTGCCACTTGTAAATGTGCACGTTTGATGGATGGCCACCCGTTGCTCCTGCCCATCAACAAGGGGGTTCAGCTTCCTCAAAGCTGGAAAAGGGCGGAGCCCCTCCTATTGAGTACAGGAACGTATTATTACCACTGGAATGAATGCGATTAGTACAGGGGAGTCCGAACGACTCAGGGCCTTATAGACCTGGAATGGCACGGCATGCGCTCCTGTGACTCCACGGACCAGTTGACTTAACACACCTTGTTATACGGACGCTGAACCCCCTTGTTTACTTTAGTTAGAGTGTTCGTTGCATGGCTAGACGAGCTTAGAGCCCCTTGTCCAGCCGAGGCCGGCCGCCATGGCGTACGTAGTGTCCTCACTCATTGCACTCATTGTTAGGTTACACCTGTTCAATCGAGTACTCAGTAATGTCTTATCATGCTTGATAACACCCACGCATTAGGCTACAGAACCCAAATCGACGGCGTATCTGCCACATGGGAGTGCTTTTCAGGGTCCCCCAGGTCGTTTAGGTTTCGCCTACGTTACTAACATGAGGAGGAGGTCAGGCTCGGCAATGTCGGCATCGTGCTCCTAAGGACTTCGGCAATTGCACCGGAACATCGCTGTTATCTTCTAGGCGAGGTACCTGTTTGCGTTACAGTTCATAGGCATTATGGCGCAGAAACGAATAACAAAGGCCGGCAACATCGTCTCAAAGGAGGTGGGCTCAGCGTAGCACAGTCGATGCACGCAAGCATGCTCTCGCCGACTTTCACAGGTAGCCCTTTGGCGACACGCCGCTGTTTCCAATTCATTAAATACTGTTTACGGTACCAGGACAAACCATAGAGGAGCGCTAATCGGTGTTGCCGCGGTGGTCCTTTTGAATGGCTGGTCAATAAATCGTTTGTTGCGAAATTAAGTTTGTTTGGCCTCCAGTTATTTTTACTGAATACAGATAACAAATATCTATTAGGTGCAATAAATAGTTTTGTCTAGTTTGTATGTTTTGCCGTTACGGACACACGGACGGACACACGGACGGACACATGGACAGGGGCAATCCTGGGGGGCGAAGCCCCCCCGAAGCCGCTTCGCGGCGGGGGCTCCGCCCAAAAAGGGAACAACATTGATTAAGCATGCACAATGGCTGTTCTTGATGCACATGAGCCGATCAGCGATAATGGAAACGTGCGCTACCATGGGAGACATCGCCACGTGTGGTTGTGCACGGTTGATGGATGGCCACCCGTTTCTGCTGTCCATCAAAAGGGAACAGCATCAATTGCGCATTCATGATGTTGCTGTTCTTGCTGCATATACACCATTCGATATGCGTATGCTCAGTGTAAGGGCGGGGGGGCGGGCCATGTACGTTTTTTGCACGTGGAGCCGCTGGGGCCGGCATAACTACGCCACACGGCGTAAAGGCAACCAGTGGATTTCCGAGGAACAGCAGCGCTTGCCTTCCTTACTACTGCTGTTCTTTGCCCTAAGCATAGACGTATAGAAGCAAGCATCGTTAACAACTGGCCAGCGTGCGGGTGCCCAGCACTTCGTCAGGGGGGGAAGAATTCACCGCCCCCCCGCTGACACACCCAGGATTAGTCGAGGGGGGGGGCTCGCTGTAAGTCCCAAGTCGTTTCGGCCCCGTGGTTCCCTAAAAACCTATTATTATCTTTGGTCAACCCTCCATGCTGCATGCCCACAGGGACATGACGGAATCATCAGCAGTGTGGAATGGGGCCCGGGTATCCAATGACAAGACCATCCGGCTATGGGATGCAGGCAGCGGCAAATGCACTCCACCTTGAAGGTGAGCCAAAAGGCATGGCAACCAGCAGGCATGGTAAAGCAGCCTACACCCAAGAAGTACCATGCAAAACTGCGGTGATGTCTTCTGTTTGGATAGCTTGTCAATAAGAGGTAGTGGTAGGTTCCTACAGGCCAAAACATGGATCAGATGGCACTCTTCGTGTTCTCAATGCCGGCACCCCGTATTGTAAGTGGTAATATTGCGTACACACAGAGCATTTAAAATGGACAAATGGCAATAACCAAGAAAAGACATTACATTATGTAAGGAAGAGGAACGCCATACATCTGAGAAGTCCTTAGCTGCAGTTGTTCAAATGAACACCATACCTGGTCTACTTCGTAAGCCCACTGGTCATCAGATGCAGCAGCGATGGCAGCAGCAGTAGGGGGGGGAGGGCCGGTCCACGGCACGACTGCAGATGATGGTGATGGCGACTGGCTGCGAAGATAGGCGCAAACATCTTCCCACGAGAAGATCTCCACAAGCAATGTCAAAGAAGCAACCGTTGGTTGGCTACCGCTGACAGTTGGCTTGTGCTTGGAAAACATTCCGAAATTGACCAGATATAATAATAACTGGCGAGCTGTCCACTTGCTAAGCGTAGGACTCCAATCACCAAGGATACCCAGCCCAGCATCAGCACATATGAGTGCCTCCCACTTCTTGTCGATGCCAACCTCCTCAGTATGTAGCCTCTGAAACACATCCATTTTTGTTGTCCTCGCCCGAGTGCGCCAGTAGTGGTCTTCAATTGAATCAGAAATTTTGCGCTTATAGTGTACATGCTCATTATCCCGATACTCAATGTTCATTGCGATGCAAACTCGGCTGCTGCTGCCATGCCATAGCTCCAAGAAGGTCTTCAGCATGACAGTGTCGAGGGTAGCGAGGAATGATAGAACCACCACGTTGAGGATGGCACTGAGCAGGTTGGGGTCGGGTAGTGATTCATTGACATCATTGGACCGGTAGAGGGCAACATAGACTGACATACCAACTAGGGCTAAGGGCTGAAGGGTGTCAATAAAAATTGATGACCAGCAGAACCAAAGATACAGCCTTTTCCAGCCAGCCCAGGTTTGACGTGGGGCATCGTGTTGGTTACTGCTGTCAGTGTTGGCATCCTGGACAGAGTCGGTGGTGTAGGGTGGTGATGAGGTATAATAGCTAGGCCGGATCCAACAAATAACACGCTTTTTATAGTTGTGCAGCCAAGTTAGTAATCTGCTTTGAAGTGGACTGAAGCATTGGCTACCACAGGCAACAGAGGCAGCTTTGGCAGGTGGGGAGCTGTTGGCAGAGCCTGTGCTGTCGGCCAGCGATGATGTTGTATAGCCAGGCTGCTGGAGCTTGCAAATAAAACGCCATAAGTAGCACAGCCCCTTGATTGACTTGTATATGGTCATCAAAATGGGGACCACCTGGAGGAATAGGACACTGATAATCACAACCCACCTGCAAATACAGTGCAAGGCAGCCAAGGGAAACAAGAAGTTCTTGTTAGGGTATGCTGCTGGGCTGGGTGAAGCGCTGGTGGTATTTCACACTCTCCTTGGCCCCTGCTGTCCATGCACGTCTTTTTATGCATAACACGTGCTGCTACTTTCGAGCGTCTACCGTACCTAAGCTAACATGTATATAGCTTATTGGCCCGGTTTTTGGCCAGCCCTTGATTCCAGGCGCTCTGCTAGGCCGCGGCTTGGAAGCATGGGAACAGCTATAGGGATACCCCGGCGCCTTCCTAAAAACGTTTCTCTGAAACCAACTGGAAGTAGCCCAGTAAGCAGCATGCGCGACATGGCTATTTGTAATTTTATAATTATAGAGACATGGCTATTTGCAATGTTGCATGGAGATAAGCAAAGCAACCAGGCACACGACACATGGGCCTGCTATGAGATCGCTTTGGTCTGGTTGGTAGTATGCAAAGTAAGTGCAAGCTGGCCTACCAGCGGGCGGTAAGAGGTTTTCTTATAAACCCCAACCCAAAATTTCCATAAGAAGGCCTCGGAGCCACCCACCCACCATAACTGGAAGCCAAACAAACTTCGCAATAAAACAATATATTGACCAGCCATCGAAAAGGACCACCTGCAACACCGATTAGCGCTCCTCTTTGGTGTGTCCTGGTACCGAAAGCAGTATTTAGTGAATTGGTAACAGCGGCGTGCCGGCTAAGGGCTACTTGTGAAAGCCGGCTGGAGCATGCTCGCATCTACTGTGCTACTCAGAGCCCACACAATCCTTTGTGACGATGTTGCCAGCCTTTGCTATGGGTTTGTGCGTATGAACTGTAACGCAAACGGGTAAGGGGCACCTCGCTTACAAGCTAACATGCCATGTGACGGCGCAATGGCTGAAGTCCTTCTGAGCACGATGCCGAGATTGCCGAGCCTGACCTCCTCATCATGTTAGTAATGTAGGTGAAACCCTAACGACCTGCGGGACCCTGAAAGCACACCCTACGTCCGTAACAAAACCTGCCTGCCTGCCGGCACCGTAGTTGCACTAATGTTCTTACAATATAATTAATTATTTCAGACGGTAAAATTTTTCTAGAAAAGTATAGCCTTCCCAGTAAAAAGCATTAAACGTTTTCCAGAAACTCAGGGGATTGCGGTAAAAGTGGAGGAGAGGCCGGCTGGGCGGGGCGGGGTGCGTGGGATGGACAGGCGGGGGGGTTTAGACATGGCTAGGCAGTATGGGGTTTGGAAGGCGGTGCTCGAGATCATGGCCTGAGACCAAGGCGTTTAGGGATCCCCTGACTCAAACACCCTCCCAAACCTTCGTCTGTTGCCCCCATGCGCTTCCGGCCTTCACCTGTGGTAATTGGGGTTGGGTTACAGTGTTCCTGGGAGGCCCCCAAGGTCAACGCTAGCCACTACGGGACCGGTAAATTGTTTTGAGTGCCGGTGTAAACCTCTGGACCTGCCGTAAGAAACTTCATGTTGTAAACATATTGGAAAATAATTTTGCTTACGCAAAACCTCTAAAAGAGAAAACACTAGTGCAGCTACGGTATCTGCTATGGGACAAGTCGTGTTCACCAACACCCACAACGGGCAGTGATAATAATGCATTACAACTCAAGATCTGCAGCCTGTCTACTGTAACTGCCCTGCCACATAAAATATCGCATGTGTATGGCCCCCCCTGCTGCCGTGCAAAGGTGGTCCCTGCATCTAACACTGACCTAAATACGAGTTCAACACATTTGTGGTTGAAATACACCACCCTATGTCTGCCCCTGCTCTCCCTACATGCACGCCAACTTCGTTGAACGTGGAGCCTGTACAGGTTAATTGACCCAGCCCCGCCTTCACTAGTAAGCAATTTTGTCCATTTACTAAGTTCGTGTTCACTTTCTTGTCCATTTGGGAACTAGACGGCTCAATCTGGGCTACTGTGGTCCAATGCTGATGTGTCTTGGGACCCTTAAAGAGCCGTGCCCCTTATTTTGATCCAAGTATATAACAAATGATTGGGAATGTCCTCATGCCAACATGCTGCAGCGTAAAGAACAACTAAAAACTGGAAGCACACCCGGAGTCCCCACACAACATGACATCAATTTGATTGGGCGGTCCGTTTTTGCATTGAGGACTTACTCTGTTCTCCTTGCAGCACTTGTACGAGGGTATATCTCCACATCCTCACCAAAACGTGTTCTTTCCAGCCATAGCGTAAACAGGCCAGCAATGAGCCATACCAATGACGTGGACACCAGCTGCACAACGACAGACTTCCAGTCAGCCGCCATCAAGAAGAACTGTGATATGGCATCATCACAAGCAATGGGAATGGTGAAGGCGACGGAGGGCTGATCCCAGTCGCCTCTCTCAGCCGGAAGCCCTGCTGTGCAAAATGAAGGGACAGAGATCAACAAATACATAACATTGCCATAGCCCCATATATCTTTAGGAGGTACTTTATTGCGTAGGCAGCGAAGTAGCCAGCGAATCCCTCAGAAAGATAAGTGCCTAAACCGTGAAGGTTCACTCGCAACAAAGACAGTTCGTAACCTGCTTGTATCCCACCCTTTGCACTCACCGCTGCCTTTGTTGCTCTGAACACTATTTTCGTCGACCTGCTTCTGTGCATTCTCGACGTCTACAGGTAGGGGTTCAGGAAGCATGTCTAGTATATAGTACGCCTCCATGGGAATGGCATGGTTGGGAAAAGCATCAAGGACGAAAAATAAGAGGGTGGGTATCATATAGACGCACCAGCGCGGCAATGGAAACATGCTAGGAAATGTGCTAAAAGGACCATGCCGGGGAAATGCTGGTGAAAGCAGCACGAAGGTGAGCCCACAGATGTTAAGCTCGTTCATGCCAAGAGTGCTTGGGGGTCTGGAAGTTGCAAGTGGGGCCGCCATACAATACCGGTAGTATAGTTGCAGCGTTTGCAACATGACATTGACATACGCTTATAACTCGAGGTGGAGGCCAAGGACAGGGACCTAGCTAGGGGGAACCTCGGCCCTGCTGGGGCTCGAGCAGCAGGCCCATGGGGTGACTCCAGAAAGGGGTGCGGAATCAGAGGAAATGCTGTGGAATGGGCGGCAGTGCGGAGGGGTCGAGTACAGAGGCTGTTCCAGTCGTGAGGTTAATGGCGGGGATGGTGGCAACATCTGGCATGGAGGGTGTTTGCAGTGGCCGGATGGGCGTTAATTGTGGCGGAACTTAGGGTGGAGCGGAGGTGAGGGTGGGCGGACCGGTGGGATTTATAGGAGGAGGGGGTATTACCGTACCTGTGTCTGATCACCGTGCAGCCATTTAAATAGTACTGTATTAGCCTAAAGCTTACGTTAGGAAGACCGGAGAGCAGAGCATTGGAAATGCAGATACTTAAAGCTACGGTTCACATCGGATGAGAGAGGAGGTGTATGTAGGTATGGATGGGGCCAGTGAAACCCGAAATTTCGGGTCAGCGCACAATGGGGGCCACGCCATGGGCAATGTATTAGTTAATGCGCAGTCCTTTACTAACACGCAGGCCCCGGACCGATTTTTTTATTTAGGTTTCTTTTGTTCGATGATCACTGGGAGTTACAGTGGAAAGGGGGGGCGGGGGTAAAAGAGCATACTGACGAGGGGGCGGGTGGGTGAAGGCCAGAGCATGACAGGAGTGGTGGCGGAAAGGGTGTTGATGGCAGCTGGGTCAGTGGAGATAGTGGGATAGAGGATGGTATCCGTAGGAAAAGGAGGGTCCTTGTGTGGGGGTACTTGTGTGGGGGTACTCCAGCACGAAGATGATGCCGACGCACAAAGGAAGAGAATACAAAGGTGCGCCAAAGCGCTTGAACTTCCAACTAGGTAGGGGGCCATCGCTAGGGGAATTGGAGAGTATAACAGGGTCCACAGTGGGCTGAGAACGCTGCTGTCAGTGTTAAAGTGTTCGCTTATGCAGCCGGTGGTATAATTAATTAACATATGCGGAGTACGGATGGCGGAGGACACTGAGGAAGTGCTTGAGGTGGCCATCCGGAGGGACACGATGGCGTAGAAGACTCCAGGCCGAAAGTGCGTCATGGATAAGGGCAACGATGATAATCAGTTAAGAACTGTACGTTAGGGGCCGTTTACATATGCGCGGAACTAAAATCGAATAAGGCAGAAACCTTTCTGTCGCATAGAACTCCCGACCTTTCAAGGATTGGGAGCGTGATCAAAATCCTACACGTAGCTGAAATTGCGGAGTCTGGAGGTGCATGCGGGTCACGCATATGTAAACGGTTCCTTAGCATGGAATACGTGATGGGTGAGAGATTGATAGCAGATGGTAGCGTCATTAACTTGACACTCGTGTTCGCTGTTTAGGGCCCTCCACAACCACTGAGTGGGCACACACAAATTTTCTGAGAATGGCCCCACTAAATGTTTTTTGGGCGGAGCGCCTGCCGTGAAGCGAACCTGTACACCCCGCCCCTGTGCCAGCAGGCCATCTCTCACCCAAGGTGGCCGGCGCCGTTTCCTATTGATACCATGCTAGAATGGCATTAACATGGCTGGACGTACTTATCTACAGTTGCCATGGGGATTCAAGGGTCGGTAACACCCAGCGGAAACTATGTCATATGCAAGGGCCATTCCTTCAAAGCTGGTGTGGTGTGGAGGGACGGCTGGCGGACTTGTCGTGTAGTTCGCTTACGTTGTCCTGCTCAACCCCAGCTAGATCCCCGGTACTTCGTGTCGCAGGGATTTCACCTCATGCCAATGTCATACACGTGACTAACATACCGGCGCTATTTACGCTTTTCCTCATAAAGCAAGCTTGATCTGCAACCTTGTCTCCCCGGCCGGAGCTTCCTCTCCATGCCCAAGCAGCCATGGGAAGTGAAGCATACGAAAACCCCGAATGGGCCCCCCAACCCCGTCCCTTACTGTCCCTCCATTCGGCATCACATCGTAGAAACAGAAGGAACAGAAACCTTTAGTGTCCCCCACCTCGCCCCACCCTGGGATTGGGACTCCAGCCGCTGCGCTATTCATTTTACATTGCCCCACCAGGGGGGGTCAGAAATTGCAAAAATAGACCCCCAAGATTCAAACTAGAGGTGCTTAGCGTGGGGACTTCGACTCCGCTTAGGCCTCAGATTAGAGTTTTAAAAGCTTTATTGTAATCCTTCTTCACTTCTTATGTATAGAACAAGTTACAACAACAAATGGTACAATTCTCAGCTGAACTACAGTAGCCCTGATGGAACCGCCTGATTTCCAATTTGCCCTAACGAAAGATACAACGTTTAGAGAAAGAAGTAGATGCGGAGGTCGCGAACACGGCTAGTTGTGTGCACCGCATGTGCCACCAATCATGTCACGAAGGTCGTGTGAAGCTACAACGACCCGGATCACCTGCAGCACGCCACCCTGAGGAACAGCTGACGGAGCTGTACAGAGTTATCACTTATCAGGGACAAGCTCCACTCAGTTCTTCAGCGAGACAGTCACATGGCTGAGGGTCGCATTGCAGCACTCAAAAGCAGCAGCGGCTATGAAGGGGGATGCTTCACGGGTTCGGGGGGAGGGTGCTCGCGGGGGGGAGGTGCGGGTTTGTCGGGCACGGACGAAGGGGGTAGCAGGGGTAGCAGCAGCAGCAGCGGAGGGGGGAGTGGATGATGTGTATGCAGTGCAAGATGAAGCGGATGCGGGAAGTGGCGCCGGGGCGGGGTACTGGTCGAAGGCGTTGCACGACAGGGGGGAAGAGGAGGCAGGGGCCAGGGTCAGGAAGTGATGGTGGTGGTTTTCTGCCCGCCTCCCAAGGGGGTTCTTGTTTAGCATTTAATAGTTTAGCATACAATAGAGCTTAAGCAGAGGAGTCTGACGGCTTTTCTCCCGGCGGGCGTTTTAGTAAAGTTTACACATTGTATGACGCACTTTCTGTACAACAGAGGTGGATGGGTGGTCCTGGGGCCTACCCTTATAAATATTCATTATGAGGTTTATATATATCCTTACCCCCCCTGGTCCGGGTGCCAAAGTCCGAAAACCAGGGATGGAACTAGAATACGCCTCCCCAACTGCAACTCCCTCATGTTAGGCCACTTACCTGGTGCGATAACCACGCGAACATTGGCTGCGGTTCCTCTCTCAGCATCCGTTGCGACATTTGAATTATCAGTATGCACACCTATCACAGAACAAAGGAAAGGTACAACTGTCCGAGAATCCATGGGGGACGTGAAGTACAACAGGAGTAAAAACAGACTTGGAGATACTTGCAGTTCCACCTGGTTCAGAGCAATCAAGCGTCCACGGCCCCTTTGCCTAAGAAGGCCTCCTAAAGCGAGTGCGAGAGCTTTTGAACCCTTGGGACTAAAGGCAACACCAACCTCGCTCACCCTGCTCCTGGGTATCAGCGTTCAAGGCGCCTAACGCGCAGCAAAGACGGCGCCATAATAGGGACATCTATGATGAAGGCCGTCCGTAGCCGGTGTCCGTTGTGGAAAGGGAGCGACGCGGGGAAAGCGGAATGGTTGGCATCAGCATCAACGAACCTGGGCACTAAGCTCGGGCAACCATGTGAGGCAACAGAACGCCGCCAAGCTGCCTCGTGGAGGGACACATATTGTATGCTGCCCCTCGGACTAACCTGTTTCAGCAAAGTTTATGGCCGCCACATTACGAACCACACGTCGCCCACATTCCTACAACTAGGTTGTTCTCTCTTCACCAAATGTATATATTAACATGTTAAGGAATTGTCACCTATTACGAGATTGTTAGAAGATAATGATAATCGTAGCGCCCAGACACTATAAGTCTGCACTTACGGTGTAATGCAGCTAAGTCTCCGGGAAGCTTCTTCGCGGGGTTCGATACATCTTGTTACGGTGTTACCGTCAACACAAATGCGCCTCGTACGGAACTGTACCTAGCACGTGGTCATAGGCAACGGTTTCCTCTCTGTTCCCTTCTTGTGTTGTATCCTTTGTTTGTGCAGCGGTCCACGAGCCTCCTGGCTTGTCTGGGCATTACGAGCCCTTAGCTTGTAATCACCATCAAGCAACAGTACCAAGCATCCTTCTGGAGTGGAGCTACACTAAAGTAAAGGGCCCAGCTGGTTACACTAGCTAAAGAGCCATGCGACTGCATGGACTGTAACCGTTGTCACATGAAGCATGTCAGCCCTAGAAAGCGGCTTCTACCTTCCATGCACTTTTCTTCCTCATTCCACATTCTCATGGGACAAAATCCAAAAGAGGGAATCCAATTGGAAGATTCCGCAATGTGTAGGTGCCGTTCCCGGCAGATTGCTCAATGGACGGCTTCCATCACGTTGGAGCCCTTGGCAGCCAGCAGGGAAATGGCGCTGGCAGCGATGGTGGGAAGAGAGGGGACCGGGCTTTAGGCTGGGGACGTTGTGGCCATGGAGGCTTGAGGCAAGGGGCCGGGGCTGGGGCTTTTGGATTGGGTCTGACTGAGCGGGGTTTGAATGGGAGGATTTCTGCATGGGCGACGGTATGCAGAGTCGTCGTTCGTGGTCCGCATTTCGTGTTAGAAAGTCGAGTTTCGCCTGTATGTTGCAAAGGAAAGCATGAAACCTACTCTACCACCCTCCCGTCCCCCCACCCTCCCTCCCATCCGTCCCTCGCCTCACCCCTCCCAGGAGTCAGACCAGTACGGAAAGCAGCAGGAGTGGGTTGCCGTACTGTACTCTGGCACGTACTGATTACCGGGGAGCCCGTTCGCCTGCCGGTGCCGGCGAAGCAGCAGCCGCAGTGATGACCAGCAGACAGCGGCAGCACAGGAAGCAGGGCACGCAGTAGCAGCCGCAGCAGAGCCCTGCCTTAGCGGCAACCCCTTCAGTAGCATGTGAGCTCGCGAGCCCCCGGAAATGTTGCTGCCCACTCCCCCTCATGGTAGCTGCCCACGCCGCAGCCACTGGTTGCGCCCCTGCAGCCGCTGCAACAGCTGTAGCTGGGCGTACTCCGGGTCAAGTTCAGGCTCTACTGGTCTGGCGAGGCGCGCTCTATCCGCACCAGCAGCACAGGTTGGGAGCCGGGAGCAAAGCACGACACACTCAGCGAAGTTAACTATGAAGACAGCATACCTTCCCATCACTACGCACATACTCGTGTGGACCAACGTGGCGGCCGTGCACCACTCCGTGCACCACTCCGCTTCCTCCGTTATCCTACCCTCAACCCCAGCAGGCCCCATCGGGCTGCCCCTATGCTGTCGAAGCGTCCTCCCCGCTTCCCTCCACCTCCGGCGGCTGCCCGGTGCAGTCCCCCTCCTCCGCCTCCCCTTCCGCGGACGGTGGCACTCTCAACCCGCTCAACAACATCCCCGCCTCGCTGTCCGCCATGCCTCCCGAGGTCCCCGGCCTCAGCTCGCAGCGGCAGACCTCCAACATCCCCATGTCGCCGCCCGAAAAGTTGCCGCCGCACCAGCAGTCGGGGCAGGACTTCTGGGTCTACCCCTCGGAGCAGATGTTCTTCAACGCCATGAAGCGCAAGGTGGGGGCCGGGGTAGCTGGTTGGGTGTAGATGGTTAGGGGTAGCTGACTAGGAATAGCTTGCTGTGGGGGGGGGGGGGCTGGTGTCAGCATGTAAGGGGGTGTGGCGGCTGGCGGGTGCCTTAGGGACTTGCTAGTTTCTAGTTTGGGAGGGAGGGATGCAAAGGGTCGCCAACCCCTTACCTCCCCCCCTCCCTGTCAGGGTCTCCTGCTGTTCGACCGACACGACTGGATGGTGGACCGCCGCGGCAAGGTGGGGGGCGGGGCGGAGGGGGGCATAGCCGTAGGAAAGGAGCCGTTTCCGTATTTGCATACAGGAATCCCTCAGGGGAAAGGGCGGGACACCGCTCGCCATCGCGGGGGGGCATGTTCGTACCCGTGCAAGTACGGTAGATAGGAAATTGGGAAGGGGCAGCGCTCTTGACTACGATGCGCTGCGGCATGCAGCTAGCAAACGTTCTTCTGGTAGGGATTACACCGCTTGTGCCGGAGGGCTTATGCCTGCCTGCTGCCAAGAACGCCGCATGCTTGCCTCAGTTGTAACCACTTTGACATTGTTCCCGTACTTTATGTCACATGGTCAGTGTTTTGCCTTCGCAATCTTGTAGTATTACATTGGTGAGGGCCCTCTGGGAGGGGTTATATGGTCTTGTACATGTCTTTTTGTCTCCTCTCCCTCTTCCTCCTCCTACCCCACCCCCCTCCCCAGGTGCCTTGACATGTCCATAGTGGCATGGCCCTTTACCCCCACTCCTCCTGCCCTTTACCCCCACCCTCCCCCTGCAGGGCTGGGACCCGCAGGCTGACGACATGCGCAGTGTGGTGGCCATCCACAACTCCGTCAACGAGCGCGCCTGGCGGGAGGTGATGGCGTGGGAGCGGCTGCACTGCCAGGAGTGCGCGGAGCCGCGACTGAAGCGCTTCCAGGGCCGACCCAGCGACCTAAGCCCCAAGGCGCGACTGCTCAACTTCATGGTGCGTGTGTGTGTGGAAGGGGACACGATATCGAATCAATAGATGGGCAGGAAAAGGGGCAGGCAGAGGGGGAGGAGTAGTGGCAGGCCGAGGAGGGTTTTGTTGGGTAGGGAAGCGTGGCGGAGGTCCTAGATATCCTTAAGATGCTATCCCTTCGAGCATCCCTCGGTATCCCTGTGTATCCCTCTCTGCTCTGTCGGATTCCTGTGACGCTGCTGATTTGGGTCCTTGCTGCTAACCCGCCCCCTTCCCCCCCTGCTCTGCCTCTCCCTTTCCCTCTCCCTCCCTCCCAGGGTTTCGGACTGCCCTTCGACCGCCACGACTGGGTGGTGGACCGCTGCGGCAAGGAGGTGAGTGCCCGCCATTACTGCATGCAGCTAGGGTTGACGGCGCTTGCGCAGCGTCACCAGAGGCCATTAGCCCGCCTGCCACGAACTTTTAAAAATGTCGCATTTGCCTTGACACTTTGTTTCCACACATGGTTGATGTTTTGCCTGGTCTCCATATGTCCCTCACCATGCAACATCACATCACGTCACAACTCGTTACCATGCTTCCTTGCCTCCACCCTCCCTCCTCCCCGTTCCTTCCCCCCTCCCCAGGTTCGCTACATCATCGACTTCTATAACGGCGCCCCGCAGCCCGGCCAGCGCGCCGCCGCCGCCTTCTTCCTGGACGTGCGGCCCGCGCTGGACTCGTTCGAGGCGGCCTGGGACCGGGTGCGCATGCAGCTGTCCTGGGTGACGAGCGGGCGGTGGAGGGACTGAGCGGGGGAGGGAGGGGGGATAGAGGAATCATGCGTTGAGCGGGGGAGAGGGAGGCGAGGGTGGAGGGGCTGAGGAGGATGAATGAAGCGGTCGAAGAGGGATTAGATAAACTGAGCCGCGGAAACACTGACCCTGACCGTAGGTTACCGGAAATGGCTTGAGGGTGTTCCAGACGTCGAAGTATTGGAATCAGCGTCGTAAATAGTTGAACGCAGCTAGGAATGTAGCAGAAGAGGGAGGGAGGGTGAGGTGGGAGGGTGCATGGAGCAGTGGGGGGAATTGGTAGGCTGCGAGGCGTGTGATTGCGGGGTGGCTGCGAGTGCAGGGAGCTCCGTGGCAGGGATGATGATGAGGAGGGGGGGAGTGCATGGAGGTGATGGGCCGGCTGTTTGTAAGAACTAAGATGAAGGGCTTCGTGCGCGGTCGGGCGGTTTCAGTGCCGTCACGTTACCATGTGGGTCAGGGCTTGGTATGTCGGGCGTGTGCGACCGCTGGGGCTACGGTGTCCAGGGCGGCGGATGAAGGATGGAGGAGTCACACTTTTGTAAAGGAAAGTGTGGATTTTTTCCGCAATTGTCGAGCTATAGCTCCACGGGGAACTGCGGGAGGCGGGCGGGCGGGCGGGAGGGAGGGCGGGCGGGTTGGAAGGGAGGAAGGGTTGCGACGTACAAGGGAATGGATGTTTCGCCAGGGAGGTAGGTGGGAGGGTGGGGCCGCAGGGTGGGGACAGGAGGAAAGGAGGAGCAGTCACGGGGGCGCTACTCCCAGGTCCCACAACCAAATAGAGACCAATTGGTCCCCCACTCCCCGGTGGCCCATATCCCATCACATTCAGGCCCTTGCTTGTACGCCTAGCCGTGACAAGCGCAATCACGCAGCACAACCCATGCAGCTGCGTATACATGACGTTTGGTGGAAATAGCCAAGTCATCGCACGATCGCAGGCCTCTCAGCACGGATGCCGCGTCTTGGAGCTCGTACACATTCCCGTTACGCAACCACGCAGAGAGGCGAGTTCGGAGTTTAAACACATACACATAGATAGTCCATGCGCTGTCGCATATTTGGGGCTCCGCCGCGGCGCGGCTTCGAGGTGGCGATGCCGCCGTAAAAGCGAGCACGTAGATACGACCAACGCAACTAAATGAAACTTGTTACCTTTATCAAGTATTAATGTCAGCGTGTCCAGGAAAACTTACAACGCAAAACGATGACCAGTCAAGAGCCAACGGCAAGGACCACTTACCGGGTATAGATAACGTCTCTGGCGTACATCTTGCAGCAGCATGTCGCGAATCGACAAGCCCGGACCTCGGCTTTGACGAGGCATCCGAAGACGAAGACATGCTCGGCGTTGTTTTCAGCTAGTCGGCATGCTAAGAAAGATGCTCATGCAACGCACCACAATTTACTTCCACTGCAATGGAGGTGATGCGAAAGAACACGCAAACGGTGTTCGTTTTCTCTTAGCTGGAAAAGGATGGAGCCCCTTGACACGGGTACGAAGATATGATGGCCACTGGAATGACAGCTTGACAGGCATGCGTATCTGTGACCCCATGGCACCAGCTGAGCTGACAACCCTATAAAAGACGCTGGCAGGTCTTTTGGGGAAAGTTTTGGCTGGAAAGCCGTAATTATAACCCTTGCTTAGGAAGCCGAAACCCCTTGCCTGTAAAAAATACTGCCCGTGCCGGCGGTGGACGGGTCGGGCTTAGGGCATAGCTGGCGTGCTTGGTGTCATCCCTCCCGCTGACACACCTTGCTTGTTAAGGCGAAACCCCTTTGCTTGAAGTTGTTGTGTTAAATGCATGCGTAATCTGACGAGCTGGCAACCCCTTTACCAGTTGAGGCTGACAGGCATGTCGCTTTGATACCGACACGTGCTAGTGTACAGTGTAGTTGAGTAGGACAAGAGCAAGCAATGGGAGAGGTTCGCATGTGAACCGCGAGTACAAGCAATAACAGATGTGACCCAACCTGATACGTAACTATCAGGTGCTGGATGTAAGAAGAGTGGCGGGTTGACGACGTATGTCGGTGATGCTAGTGTACAGTGTAAGAAGGCATATCCATGTCCCAGGGCGGAGCCCCCACCGTGACACCGCTTTAAGGGGGCGATGGGGCCCCTTAGGATTGCCCACCTCCTTGTGTGCGTGCGTGCGTCCATATGAACAAAACTTTGGCTGTTAGGTACTGTTCTACGTAACGGAACGGGCTCCCAGTAGATGCAAGCATGGCCCCACCGACTTTTGCAACTTTGCGCTTTGCAATTAACCGCTGTTACCTACCAACGCTGTTACTTATTGTGCGTGTTAATTACAGGGACGGTTCAACATCATATATATAGGAGCGGTGTCGGTGGCCGATGTGGATGGCTGGTAATCAAATTGTTTGCGGCGGAAAAACTTTTTGCTGGAGTGGCACCTAGTATTGCCCAATAGAGACAACATACATTGTTATTTTCAAGTTCCAGTCTGGAATAATTTAATATGCGTTGCCGTTAGATATACGCGCAACGCATATATCTAACGGGCATCGCAACGGGGGCTCCGCCTGAAAAATCTACTTAGTGAGCGGTAAAACAGTACCAAGTAAAGCAGCATGCCGGAAACTGGCGGCGGAGCTTGGAGTGATCCCAGGCGCCAGAAACCCCTGCTCGGTACGAAAGGCGCCGACGGGGGTGTTGGAATGGCAATTGCTTTTTTTGAAATCCAATACACACCATATGGAGTTAGCCGTACACGCACCATACACACGACACCAAGGGCAAGTTAACCATTAGAAGGCGCACACCAGCCATTACTACGTTCCTGCTCACAACACTACATATATATAATATATTGAACAGTAACTGTTCCTCCCTCCATGGACAGCAGTGTCATTTCGCGGCCTATTGAGGATTTGACGTGTCAGTAAACTGACCTCTGCCCCAAGGCAAGCAAACCGAGTTTCAGCTGTAGGCCCATCACAAGCACCCAATTTGAACCATAACGGCCAACTGCTGCCGCCGATCCAACATTTCGGCCTTGGAGCCTCTACCCCCAGCCACGCTCCCCGCAAGATCTCAAAGCCGTGGAGCAGCACAAGATGAGATGACAAGAAAGCGCCAAGCATATTAATACTAAATACGGCAAAAAGGCCCGTAGAACAAACTAACGACACAAACGGCATGTGCCATCAACCCATTACAGCAGGCAACCAGCAAAGGCAACCGCCGGAGCAAAAGAAGGAACGGACCTAGCGACCGAGTCCACGTCGACGGCAACCAGCGTGACACACACTACGGACATGGTGTAACAGGACCGAGCACAAATTGTAACTGGACATTGCCGTGGAGCATTGCTAAGAAGAAGCTAGTTTAGGAGTTCTAGTTTAGGAGACTCAAGAAACCAATGCCTTGTGTACGCCAGTCTCCAAAAAACCATTCCTAGTTGCCCTCCTCCATCTTTGTCTGGGCCTTCGAAATGTTGCCCATATTTCCTTGCACCTGAAGGCGGCCTGACCCTTACGGTAACCACCTAACCAAAATAAAAACCGCTGCATTCGCCGCACCTCCTCACCAGCTAAACAACAAAGCGGAACCGTATGTAAGCACAAGCAAGGCCCACATGACATCCACAATACTCCCAAAACCTACGCGCCAAGACAATTACCACTCCGACTGTTTTGAATCTCATTGTTCTAAGCTGGAAACCGCAACTAAAGCAGGTAGACGTCGCGAATCCAGACCATTACGCTAGTACTGGAGACGCCCTAACAAATAATCCAGCCTAATAAACGCCAACAGCGCGAGAACAATAGGCCCCCTACACGGTATCCATCCCTGACACAAACGCACACAAGCGCCTATCGTATAACGGCTGGCAGCGGGGCTTGCATGGACGCCCACTCAATCAGATCTCCCACGGATGGCCGGAGATACACGTCGGCACAAACGGCCCACCAGCAGGCCCACCAAGGCGACGAGGCCCCTGTCAGGTGCGCTCTCAAGCAAATAACTTTTAATTATAAGCACAAATAAACGTTAAAAATCCGCACGTTCCCTGTGGACCGAACGGTCACGGAGCAACAAAGGCTTTCCATTGGGCAGACAGCCATACGCGCGGCACTTGGGGCCCACAAGCAAAGACACCGGAACAACTGCACCTTGCAACCGACTCTGAAGTGTCATTCCACCTGATTACGAGGACACTCACAGGCCGTGGTAGGCTGACCAGATTTCCTCAAGCAGAAACCGCTAACCGCCAGCATTGCGGCATTTTGAGCTGACATACAGGTCACGATCAGCCAAGCGAACGGATATGCCGTTCATAACACACACGCACCAGGGCTACACCAACCTGGCGTATCTGCTTTAACTACGAACAGTGACACGCTGTCCGTTGGAATACACGCATAAATAGTTCTAACAAGAGTGTTGCTTGCTATCACCAAGATGTGCTGTAAACACATATGGTCTTGTCACTGCTGCCGCTGGTCAGCGACCGGCCATCCGGGCTCCACGCCACACTCCGGATGACTCCATCATGTCCCTGGATGGGGCGGGGCAGCAGCATGAAAAGAAGTGTAACCGTGCAAGAAACTAAAGCGGCGTTTGGTATAATAAGGGAACTAAAATTAATACTGCCGGCGGCTCAGTCCGGATACAATGCACAAGATGTAAGTATGACTCAAAAATGTTGCACATAGCATCAATGGCAAAGAAGAAACTACTTTTGGCTCTAGGTGGCTAGAAGCTAGCCCCTACTACTTCTGAAAACTGGAACCCAGTATCGTCTTGCTTTGAGTAAGCATGTCACCTGTAAGCCATCCAACTCATCCGTCTAGCTGGCACCACCATGCATGCCCGCTAGCTGACATGCCCATTACCTCACCTGCAGGGTGGCAGCACACTCGCCGCTGGCTGCATCCCACAGCCGGATGGCCTTGTCATCGCTGCCGCTGGCCAGCGACCGGCCATCCGGGTTCCATGAAACGCAGAAATGGATGCCATCATGTCCCTGGGGGCATGCAGCATGTCAGGGAGGCTTGTAAAAAGGTCTGAAGGCGACAATGCGGACGAGCCTTCCCTTGAAGGGTGTTGACTGATACTACCAGTTAAGTACTCCCAACAGACAAACCGATATACCCATTACTCTGGAACTATTCAGCGCCTTACCGCGCGCTATACATACTCAATTGTAATCCAGATCGTCTGAGTTGATGTCCTCGAGGAGAGCTAAACTCAATGCCGACAACACTTAGCGTCAACCTGTGCATACGTGGAATGCAATGCCTGCTAGTTGCAATGTGCACTACTGGCTTGCCTGCATTTTGGCAGTGCACTCGCCGCTGGCAGCATCCCACAGCCGGATGGTCTTGTCGTCGCTGCCGCTGGCCAGCGACCGGCCATTGGGGCTCCACGCCACACTCCGGATGACTCCATCATGTCCCTGGGGCAAGGGTCATGGAAAGGTGACCGTGTCGAGGCTTAAACCCGGGTCAAGACACTTGCAACGTTGCAAGGTTTGCAAGGTTTTACGGGGCAATTGCGTGGAGGTTGGCTTTGGTTTTACTTTAGTCATGAAGCGTAGCTAGATGCAATACGCACGGTAATTAAATAGTCATTGGGTTAGCAATGCAGACAAAAACTTTGGGTACAGCAGCAGGTGCCATCATTAAAGCACCACAGGCGGAATACGGCAAAGCTAACTGGGACTACTTCTTTGTTGTCATCTGCTATAATTTACCCGTTCAAGAATGTACCTTCTTCTACGTGTACATGCTGAAGCCTGAAATGTTGTTAGACAGACAGGGATTGAGGTCCCTTAACTATCGACTACAAACTGTGTCAGAAGCCCGCCATTTCTTAAGTCCAGTCAAGCAAGGTGCCCTTGACATGCCCGCTAGCTGACAAGACCATTGCCTCACCTGCAGGGTGGCAGTGCACTCGCCGCTGGCTGCATCCCACAGCCGGATGGTCTCGTCCTCGCCGCCGCTGGCCAGCGACCGGCCATCCGGGCTCCAAGAGACACACAGTATGCAGTCATTATGCCCCTGGGGACAGCATCACCCACTAGGAGCAAAAATGCCGGTGAAGGGGGGTACTGTCGTTTGGGGCCAACTGAAACCCCTAGGCTACCAGTAACCCGAGCTTGAATCCAATGCTTGTGCAGCACAGGCGCATGCGCATAAGCTATGTTAGCCTTGTAGCCTAGTGGCGAGCCATGTGAAAGTGGCGAGCCAACATTTGCCCACCATCGGAAAGCCTATCGGTGAAAATTGAACCGAACTCTGCACCAAGACCCCTACTGCGCCATTCCGCGTTTCCTGGCATTTCACTTGGGCCTTTCCTGACATATATACGCCTTATGCTTGTGCGCTTAAGGAAGCGTACGCGCATGGGCCGCCGATGCCCAGTTCAATTTCTGGCCAGTAAGTCCGGACGTCCAAAGCCAAATGTCACCATTCTACTCATGTACAGATCCAGCTTGTTAGGCACATTTCCATTGTTACCTTCTGGCCAAGGCCCCATCCCGGTCCGAAAGTCAGCGCCCCAGACACTTTGTGAATTTGCCCCAATAAGTAGACAAGAGATATAGAAGAATTCCTTGTAGGCTTTCCAGGACGCGCCTGTGTAAACAGGCCCAGTCAAAACGTTCACCGGCTTCGTACGGCATTCCACCAACTGCCGAAGGCCGGCCCAAGCGCTCAGATTTCGCAGAGCTTAGAGTAATTGCAACCCATTACTCCTTGTCAATATACCTACTTATAGGCAAAAGTCGGATTCCATTCGCTGCGCTTTAGGCACTTTTCCATCTTGGTCAATCGGGGCAAGGCCAAAAGTCAGGGCGCCATTTCTGCTCCTAGTGTTCGCAAATCTCAGTTCGCCCCCATGCGGCCTGAACTGAATTGAATACGTACCAGGGTGTGAGAGCACTTGGAGGCACAAATTAAATTATGCAGAGAACAGGTGCATGCAGCCCGGGTTTTGCCAAGTAAGGGAATATGACCCGTGGACCATAAAATGCCCACAGCAAGGTACAACATGCAACCCACACCTCACGCTCGGTTTAGAGACTGTGTTGTGGTAGCACAATGCACATGGGACAAGCTACCGTTGCTGCATGATAGCATCCTCAATAGGCCTTCAGCTGGGGAACGGCAACTTGCAGTGGGAGGGGTACGTAAAATTGACCCCTCGTACACGGTGCTGCCTCTTTGCTTGAAGAATTGCGAACTGTGGAGCGACATGATGGTGTTAAATGCCTAACTACACTTGCGTTCTTTACGCAAAAGGCCAACCAAGACAGGGTTAAGTAAGGGCTCCGGACCCTGGTGGGAGTGCATGAGTACTGGGGTGGTAGCCAGCCACTCAGCTGTTCTCACTCGCCGAGTCCGCCAGGCACCCCTCTTCCTAAGTTGTTTGCATGGCGGCCTTAAACCCAACAGCCGGCTACCCCGAGCGGGGTACAGGGAGAGCGTTACATGCTCTTTTACTTGACTGCAATAGAAGTGGCTTTGGCTTTGTGGTCACAAAGAACCCCGTTTCAGAACAACCGGTGCAGATTTTGACCCATCTCAACACACACCCGGCGGGGTGGTCGCCACAAAGCACAGTCGTACACGTGCACGGCCTTTGCTGTTGTTCACACCCTGCCGTACACTGAAGCGCTAGGCTCCCTCTGTGGCACTACAGGCCAAACCGGAAATAAAGACCTTTCCTATCAAGCCCAGGAGCGGCCGAGATCCGGGTCGAACCTTTTGCGGGGTGTGGAACACTAGGAGCAAAAATGCCGGTGAAGGGGGGTACTGTCGTTTGGGGCCAACTGAAACCCCTAGGCTACCAGTAACCCGAGCTTGAATCCAATGCTTGTGCAGCACAGGCGCATGCGCATAAGCTATGTTAGCCTTGTAGCCTAGTGGCGAGCCATGTGAAAGTGGCGAGCCAACATTTGCCCACCATCGGAAAGCCTATCGGTGAAAATTGAACCGAACTCTGCACCAAGACCCCTACTGCGCCATTCCGCGTTTCCTGGCATTTCACTTGGGCCTTTCCTGACATATATACGCCTTATGCTTGTGCGCTTAAGGAAGCGTACGCGCATGGGCCGCCGATGCCCAGTTCAATTTCTGGCCAGTAAGTCCGGACGTCCAAAGCCAAATGTCACCATTCTACTCATGTACAGATCCAGCTTGTTAGGCACATTTCCATTGTTACCTTCTGGCCAAGGCCCCATCCCGGTCCGAAAGTCAGCGCCCCAGACACTTTGTGAATTTGCCCCAATAAGTAGACAAGAGATATAGAAGAATTCCTTGTAGGCTTTCCAGGACGCGCCTGTGTAAACAGGCCCAGTCAAAACGTTCACCGGCTTCGTACGGCATTCCACCAACTGCCGAAGGCCGGCCCAAGCGCTCAGATTTCGCAGAGCTTAGAGTAATTGCAACCCATTACTCCTTGTCAATATACCTACTTATAGGCAAAAGTCGGATTCCATTCGCTGCGCTTTAGGCACTTTTCCATCTTGGTCAATCGGGGCAAGGCCAAAAGTCAGGGCGCCATTTCTGCTCCTAGTGACCGATTAAAGAGCGACCGTGCCAGCCATGCATGAACCAAGCGCAATGCAAGGCCTCTAATGTGTGAGAACACGACAGGACATGCATTTAAGTAATGGAGCGTTGCCTTAAGAAGAGCATTGACACATAACCTGGAAGGTATTGGCAGAGTATGATGAGTGCTTGCAAGCGGGGCATACCCATGTTTGACCCCACAAACAGTGTTAAGAGCGTGCTTTACTGAGGGGTAAGGTAGGCATGCGTGCATTATCATTGTACGGCACACGCAATGGCGCAAGCAAGCAAGTTCTGGACACTCCTGGCTTCAAACGTTGGTGGGGCTCTCAACCCGGCCACAACGGCCTGCCAGCCGTCACTTCTACGTTTAGAGTGCATAATAACATGTAGTTGCGTGCTTGTCAAGGGGAGGCCATGGCCATAAATACTAGCTGATATGACAGCGTACAGATTGTGCATATGACGCTTCTGTTGGTAGCTCGTTGGGGCATGTTCACGTGGTAATCGAGCGGCATGCAGCAGAACGCAAGCATATATATAACTACAGTCGCACCAAGCATAGCCCTGGCGACATGCTTTGTACAGTGCAAATGTCGGGATGTTCTGGGTTAGTTCCTTGAAAGGCAGTAGCATCTAGCCGACACAATTTGCGCCCATTACTCACCGTACTCTGTCGTAGCACATAGAGATCGTGCCGGGATTTCCTTTCCAAAGACACATATGGTCATTAAAAATACCATTTTAAGTGTAATTGTTACATAGCTGAGACTGGCATGTTTAATTCTTGGGTCTAGCTGGCATTACCACGCCTGCTAGCTGCCATGCCCAATACCTCACCTGCAGGGTGGCAGTGCATTCGCCGCTGGCTGCATCCCACAGCCGGACGGTCGTGTCATCGCTGCCGCTGGCCAGCGACCGGCCATCCGGGCTCCATGAAACACTGAAAACGAAGCTATCATGTCCCTGTGGCAAGGATCACGCAAAGGTTACCGCCGTGCCGTGAACGAACTAAGCTGGATGCAAAGGCTTTGTTCGGAGAGGAATAAAGGCAAGTCAAAAGGGTGCTTGTTTAATGTTTAGTTCAAGGAGGGAGTAGAACGGCCAGGTACCCGTTAGCCTTGTACTAGGCAGCATACTCTACAAAATAACGGCAGAACGCCGTTATCGATATTCGAAAGGTCGCGGTTACCAATCCACTTTAGAGAAGTTAGGGTACCGGTGAAACGTGTTATTACAGGCGCCGTAATCGATATTGCTGCGATGCTCGTGGCCGGTCAGGGAATTGAAGTTATTTTTTTAATGTAACTAAACCTGATATTTAATTTTAAGAATTATAATCAATGGTTGATAGGAAATATGTATTACTAGTTGTACGGGCCAGATGTTTCTGTCTGTTTTGCTGTTCCTGACACACGGGCGGTCACACGAATCTGCTTACATTACCGATCCAGATTGCTGCCATGCCCATTTACTCACTCGCAGGGTGGCAGTGCACTCGCCACTGGCTGCATCCCACAG
The DNA here is from genome assembly GCA_021605115.1 of Astrephomene gubernaculifera. Taxonomy (NCBI): domain Eukaryota; kingdom Viridiplantae; phylum Chlorophyta; class Chlorophyceae; order Chlamydomonadales; family Astrephomenaceae; genus Astrephomene; species Astrephomene gubernaculifera. The sequence continues at coordinate 79,977 of BMAR01000071.1, forward strand.
CCGGATGGTCTTGTCATCGCTGCCGCTGGCCAGCGACCTGCCATCCGGGTTCCATGCCACACTCCTGGTGACTCCATCATGTCCCTGGGGCAAGGGTCATGCAAAGGTGGCCAACATTTTACCAAAAGCGCTTATAAAGGGTGACGTGTGAGAACATTACGAATATTTCTTAACACAGGGATACCAACAGATGCACTGTTGGGCTCAATTTCATTCTCAATAGCATCTGCATTGTACGGCATTCCACCAGCAGCCGAAGGCCGGTCCAAGCGCACTGGTTTGGCAGATCTAATTGCAAACCTACTCCATGCCACTAAGCGCGCCCCACAAAGCCAGACACCACACAAAGCAGAAGTGCTACTCCTGTTTTCAGTGAATGTTAGCGTCTAGCTGGCTGACATCACCATGCCACTCTGCATTCACGACCAATTACTCACACGCAGGGTGGCAGTGCACTCGCCACTGGCTGCATCCCACAGCCGGATGGTCTTGTCATCACTGCCGCTGGCCAGCGACCGGCCATCGGGGCTCCATCCGACGCTGCAAATGTCTTTCACATGTGCCTGGGGTCAGGATTATTGTGGATGGTTAACAGAGCAATGAACGACTAAAAGCTGATGCAGAGGCGGAACTTCAGTTGTCAGCACAATGGAGGGCAACCGCTTGGAGGGCAACTTACTCGCATCTGTGGAAATGCTACAGGAACATGTGGTTTCAAGGCACATGCCAGCACCGTTAGAACAGCAAAACGAATTGTCATAGACCAGTTCATTGATTTACTGTAGTCAGGAAGACGCTACCGCCTTAGTACTACATGGGCTATAAGAAGGCAGGGAGATCCAGGCAACGCTACATAAAGAAGGAAGGAACCATTAATGGCTAACAAGTCCAACCGAAGTCCAACATTAACTGTGAACCAATCCTTGCGTGTCGATGGCATTCCTATGCCAGCTTGCTGTCGTGCCATTGGCTCACCTGCAGCATGACATCATACCTACTGGCAGCATCCCACAGCCGGATGGTCTTGTCATAACTGCCGCTGGCCAGTGACCGTCCATCCGGGCTCCATGCCACGCTGTAAACAATGTCATCATGTCCCTGAGGCGATCAAAGGTGATGGGAGGGTGATCGTGTCATTAACCAAATTATTTAACCAAATCATGGCATTTTCTTTGGCAAAATTAGCCTAAAGCAAGACACTGAACCGTGGCGTCCGTTTGTCTGGCGGCTGCCCGTTGGTTCGAAGCTTGTCAATGGTTTTGGATTTAGGGTTGCTTGCTTGCATCGGCAAATGCAGAATGGCACAACAACACAAATGGTCCTGTTCCCAATAAATAGGTACGGATGGAACCTGCTGCCTGTTAAGGTAAACGTATTAAGCAGATAATCGTTATGTCAGTTAGACTTCCTATGAATTATATAACTGCTTAGTGACTCAAGGATCCAGCAGCTGGCATTACCACGCCTGCAAGCTGTCATGACCATTGCCTCACCTGCAGGATGGCAGTGCACTCGCCGCTGGCAGCATCCCAGAGCCGGATGGTCTTGTCATAACTGCCACTGGCCAGTGACCGGCCATTCGAGTTCCACGCCACGCTCCTGATTTCGTCAAAATGTCCCTGGAGGCAGCATTACGGAACAGTGATAGATCCGATGCTTTTTATTCCAGTCCTGAAGAGAAGTGTGCAAAGTGTGACCAGGAGGGGTGCCCATGCCCTTTCCGAACCCCGGACACCCAAAGAAGCATCAAAATCTGCGCTTAAAGCTTAATCCTGGGCTCGATTTGGGGTATCCGGAAGGGGCCCAACAGGGCAGGGGGTCCCCTCAGCCCTGTGAGGAATTTCCAGCCGTATCTGCGGTACGTGCAGATGCGAATTCGGCATAAAACTGCGTTTATCTATAAGATCCCTTCCCCATCGGTTATGAACAAGCTCCAAAAGGACTAAGAAAGTTTTGTCGCCATCCAAGTGCTCATGGTTGACCTAGCAGTCATAGGCCGCAGCAGTGGCAACGGATAGGTAGATATAGCTGAACGGCGTGTTAGCTAACAACTATAGTTAAAGCAAGGGCTGGCCCCAGCAGTGGCGTTGTCTGTCTGCTAGCCGACGGCTCCATTCACCCATTGCCAGGCAGACCACTCTGCCCTGACCGAGTGCAACTGCAAACCTCATGCGTAGCAAGTCGTCAGTAAAGCCAGGTACGACACCATTGGGATTTTGGCAGTGTTCGGTACCCAGCTGCAAGGTGGCGAAACACTTTCAGCATCTCAGAGAAATAGCGAGCGCAATTTACTTATCATCAAGTCACGAACAATAATTTCCGTACACGTTCGAAAAGATGTACACCATTTTTGGGTGACAGGAGGAGGAGGGGGTCCCCTGGGGGTCCAGCAAGACTAATAGCATGACTCTTCAACCTTTTCCTTACATCCCTCCAAATGTGAAGAGACATCCTGTCAAACCCAAATATAGAGGATTGGCATGGATGTCCCAACATACATGCCCCTGGAGTGCCTGCTAGCTGCAAGGCTCATTGGCTCACCTGCAGGGCGGCAGTGCACTCGCCGCTGGCAGCATCCCACAGTCGGATGCTCTTGTCACTGCTGCCGCTGGCCAGCGACCGGCCATCCGGGCTCCACGCCACACTGCTAATCACTCCGTCATGTCCCTGGGGGCAGCACGGGTGATGGTGCTTTGGACCAGAGTAGTTAATTAATGCAAACGTTTTACGCAGGCGCCAAAGGAGGCCAGATGTCTCTTAAAGAGGTTTAAAGACGTCTATTGCCATGGTTGCTTGGCGTTTTGCATTTGGGGCCAAGGGATATTGTGGCTTGCCTATTGGGGCCAGACGTTCGTCGATAAGGTGGCAAATGGGGGCACGCAACGTTTTAATAAGGAGCAGGGCGTTCAACTGCTCAAATTCATTTTTATGTTAAGATTCAGATATGACTTCCGAATTTTGATTGTGTGTAGATGACATTACCATTAAGCGAGTTACCCCCATGCCCATTTACTCACCTGTAGTTTGAGGGTGCATCTGCCGCTGGCTGCATCCCACAGCCGAATGGTCTTGTCACTGCTGCCGCTGGCCAGCGACCGGCCATCCGGGCTCCATGCCACACTGCCGATGACCCCATCATGTCCCTGGGGGCAGCGTTACACAGGGGGAAGTAGTAGGAGCTACTATGCCAAGGACATAACCGAGCCTGCATAGGTTTTTTGAGGGCAACTGGTTCATTTTGGTTATCATCATTGTTACTTTCCCAGGGTGGGGGGTTAGAAAGTCTTTGCCAAACCCCATTCTGAAAACGTCAAGAAAGGGGTGCCGGACCCACCCACCCACCCTGTTGTACGGTTGCTGCTGTACGACAACCCTGCAAACCTCGCGAAATGGCCCCAGAAAAGCACCATCCATTCCACATTATTATAAAGACCTTTTCTCGGGATATGCATACCATTTGGCACCATGTCTGGGTCGCTCGCACACAGGGGGAGGCCCAAGGCAATACTCTCTGGTCAACAGACAATGCATCTCACCGTGTAACTTCCCATGCATTTATGTAATGCCTAAGTGCACGGTTGTGTTGGTTAGTAGTGTGCTCCAGTCCACTTGCGTTCCTCGAGCCCCAGGCGCGCCCTTCCACCGCAGTCCTGTATCCGTTAGGCTATAGTATAGAAGCTGCCATTACGGACACACGGACGGACGGACACACGGACGTGGGCAATCCTGGGGGAAATTCCTGGCCCCCTGGCCCGTTTTATCACGGAGTAGGCTCCGCCCCAAATGCTGCTTGTGAACGAGCCATTGAGCCTATCTAACCATATGAATGGCTGCATGTGTATAAATACTTATTAGTGCGGAGTTATAGAGTTTCCTGTATCTGGGTAGCATTACCATACATGCCTCCTAGTTACAATGCTCGATGGCTCACCTGCAGCAGGGTGGCAGTGCACTCGCCACTGGCTGCATCCCACAGCCGGATGGTCTTGTCACTGCTGCCGCTGGCCAGCGACCGGCCATCCGGGCACCAAGCCACACTGCTAATCACTCCGTCATGTCCCTGGGGGCAGCACCATTAACGGGTGACCACGTGATCCCAGATTGATGCTAAACACGCCTTTCACTTGTAAGTATGCCTATCTCTGAAGGCATGCATAAGACGTGACATTGAGAGGTGTTTGCTGAAACGTCACCTGCACAGGGAGGAAAACGTCGTCCATTACAGGTTTTGCTTTATCAGACAGTAGTAACATGTTATACCATCTTAAATGCCACTCTATCGTCTTGCCGGCATCGCCATTCTTACTGGCTACCATGTATGGCCATCGGCTCACCTGCAGGGTGGCAGTGCACTCGCCACTGGCTGCATCCCACAGCCGGATGGTCTTGTCATAGCTGCCGCTGGCCAGCGACCGTCCATCCGGGCTCCATGCAACCCAGACGATGAAGCTATTGTGTCCCTGGAAAAGCATCATAAGAAAGGCGACCCCCTCATGAACCAGACTTGTTGCAGTAATTCATCTTACTCTTGAGTCTGTTCAGGTAGATTCGAATTTCCTAGTAAGCAAGTCAAACTCATTATTGGCCTGCTTCGTATGAGCATAAATATATAGATCATATCCAATCTTCCCCCGAGGTGTTGTAAACTAAGGATATTTGCTGCCACTTCCAGTTATATATCTCACCTGAAGCGTGGTCTTGCACTCGCCGCTGGCTGCATCCCACAGCCGAATGGTCTTGTCACTGCTGCCGCTGGCCAGCGACCGGCCATCCGGGCTCCATGCCACACTGTTGATGACTCCATCATGTCCCTGGGGGCAGCAGCACGAACGACGACAGTGCCCAATGACTCCCGGCTTAAAGTGGTTTTAGACATTATGGGGCAAGCGACTCGTTTTTAGTTCAGCTTGGCACGACGGGGCACGCAGTCCCACCATGTCCATGGAGGCAGGATGAGCGAGGGAAGCACGGCCATGCCGTGGCTCTAAGTTGATGCAAGTTTTCCATGTAGGGGTCTAAAGGTATGACCTCTACACGATGTGACAAGCATTCTTTTCAAAACTATTATCATCCTATCATTAACCACCCCGCGTGTGAAAAGTATGAAGCAAAGGCAAGCTTGCATCTTAAAATGACTCAAATTCCTCGTACACAAATGAAGTTCATGCAGCACAGCTACTTGCCATGTAGCGTCCATCCTGACGCCAATTCACTTCCATGTTTCCACAGCATCACGAAAGCGTGAAATTATTGTTGATGCACAAGGGGTTTGTAAGGAGGCCTAAAAGACAAAGCTTCCACAAGATAATTGTTAAGGCTGTTTGGAGACGTAGCCGCACCACCCTATGAAGTGAGAGGGGGCTCGGTGGTGATCACAATCAATCACCACCCCGCCATGAAACTGGCATTAGGGGACCGAAGCTGACGTCTACCTTGTATCCAACCTTTAGTTTCGTAAAACCTTGTTCCAGCCTGAGTCGGACATTGATTTAAACCCTCCTCCTTCCCATACCTACTTCATACCAGCAGCTCACCGTGGATTTCAGTAACTGTGCAGTCCAGGTTTTGGGGCCCCCAAGCTTGCACTGGAGCCTCCATTGGGACTGAAGGCCCTGGGTGGCAGACAGAACTTGGTACTGTGCTTGGGCCTGTCTAAAGGTTGTTGTGCCGACTGGGCACTTAAGACCAGTGGCAATCACGTTGGTAACATCCGTGGCTCCTGTTAAGTCATGCTGCTGGATGAACAACCATCGAAATGCATCATACAGCTTGGAGGACCTGTTATTCTGCTTGAGGACCCCAAGGTCCCTGATGACACTGTGGCCCAAACCGCTGCTGAACACAGCGTATACGTAGTCATAGTCCCCCAGCAGCTCCTCCAGCAGGCGGCAGGCTAGGTCAGCCCCCTCCGGGTCCTCCTCCGCCTGGTTGAGCACCTCCACCAGGTGGCGCACTGTGTACTGGCGGCTGTAGCTGGCTGACCACTGCTTTGCTGCTGTCTTACTACTGCCGGTGCCTGTGTTATTGGCGCTGATGCTGCCAGCGGGCAGCATAAGGGCTGAGACGGAGGGTGCAGGGGACAGCCCCATGGCCTTGGCCGCCTGCTGCGACACAAGCTGGACCCCCACGGGACCCAGCAAGGCATGCCCTGGCAGCGGGTCGACCCAGTAAACGTTGGGCGTGCCATCCTCGAGCTTGCGAGCTGTCAGGAAGTCGTGGAGGGACTTGTGGAAGACCAGCACGTGGTTGTCACGTAGCATGTAGAGGGAGCCCAGCTTGCTGAGCAGCTGCTCAACCTCTTGCTGCGCCTCACTGGCCCACATCAGCTGCCGCACACCACCTACCAGCAGCCCGCTGCTATCCCAGGCTGCTGCCAGCATTTCGACGCACAGCGGGTCCTGAGCCGCCAGCAGCAGCTGTAGCAGGCGCTTTACAGCCCAAAAGGTGGGGCTGTCAGGAGCACCGATGTGCTTCTGCAGGAAGTCGGTGTACATGGCGTAGAGGCCTTGGGGGAAGGCTGTCAGGTCCCCCAGGCTCCAGTGCGGCTTGGCTTTCAGCTCATCCAGCAGACTGGTAATAAAGTGTAAAGGGTAAGTATCCATCATTAGTCTTGCAAGCACATGATTAATGTATATAAATCACACGCTGACGGAGGGCAGTATGAGTGCTAAGCTATTGCCATGTTCCAGTCAAAGGCGTTTTCAGGCGGAGCCCCCGCTGCAATTAATACCCCTGTCCGTGTGTCCGTTTGTCTAGTTTGTATGTTCTGACGTTACGGACAGACGGACACACGGACAGGGTAAGTTATTCATAAGAACAAAAGGCGTATACAAAGTAAATACATAGGCAAGATGCACGAGTTGCATATGCCACAATCATTCTAGGAATGCGTGTTTGGTTTGTAGCATAGGGTGGACTCAGGACGAAGCCTGTATTGGTGATACACATGGTCACTATTTCGAATATCCATGATACTGGTTTATGAAATTGTGGCATGCCGCAACCAGTGTAACTACATGTCTGTTATCCTGTTATCCTAAGCTAGTGTGAACAGAAAGCAACTACTATATACGCAAAGAGTATCAGCTTTCCAACCTCGAATCTAGGAATTGTTGTGCATGTAATGCTGATGTCAGGATCGCAATGGGCATTGGCCCAGGAGGGCATCAAATAGGCTGACATCCCACGCTTGGGAATACATGTTTTGTAAGTTTAGGCGCCAGGGTCGCGAGTGTGCAGGTTACTTGCACTTTCCCTACGCAGGTAGCTGCGTCCTCGTCCCCTAACCACTCAATAGGCACCCCCAATCAAATACTGATAGTTACTGCAAAAAGCAAGCAACCCACCTGGCCACATATACAAAGGAGCCTTGGCTTTTGCCTAGCAGCAGATCCACCGCTGCATCCACATCCTTAGTGGTAGGCTCACAAGCCTCCTTGCCAATGCCACCACCAGCAGCAACCTCATTCCCTTTCACCACCAGCCGGCTGCCCAACTCATGGGTGATGAGCTGCCGCAGGTCTTCCAGGTGGCGTGGGTCGTCTGGCTCGATGATAAACGGGCTAAAAGCCTCGCCCAGTACACGGGTAATATGCGGCTCAGGCCGTGTGGTCAGCACAAAGCGGACAGCCTGATTATCAGGGCAGGCAACACGTTGTAGCAGCACGTTGTGCAGGGTAGACGCTGACATAGCGTTAATTGAACAAGAGGCTGGTCTACCAATGATGAAAGATAAGATGGAGTTACCAATGCCGAGACATGCATGCCGCTAGCCTACTTTGCCCCTCATGCAGAAGGCTGCTGGGGCCCTAAGCATGTCATGAGAGGGCCTGCTTGGCTGAACCAAAACAAGACGGTTTTCTTCTGGACATTCTAATCGTCTGCATATTGGAACAACAGGCCACACTTACCGTAGGCAGGCTGAAGGAGTGCTCACGAATGAGCCGCAACAGCGAAGTTTGCGATGCACCACTGCCTCCGGGCTCCAGCTCCATCTCATCTAGCGCATCAATCACCAACACCAGTGGCTGGTGCAGGGCTGCCAGCTCGTCCTTCGGAAGGCGCGTGCAGAGGTATATAAGAGCATGTATGTAACACGATGACGTAGTGTCAGGCCAAAAACGTACATGCCATGACACATGTAGCTGCTGGGATGGCACATGCATGCATGGTGATGTTACATGCGACGCACCGTACACCTCTCCCCTTCCGAGCTGTTGTTCAAACACATGCAACTGTTTCAACTGATTCAAACACATGGCACATGTCATCCGAAGATGACTACATCAGACGCGGTAATTTGGTACAGGTACAGGTTAGTCAATACATTTTCCTAACACAATGCTCTAATGATTTGTGGACATCTGCGGATTTGCCTATTTTTACCTTGATGGTGTCCAACGGTCCCGCCAGAAGCCTCCAGTAGGCAGTCTCCAAGTCTGGCAGTTTCATCACCTCCTCGGCCGACAGTGCGGGTGGCATCAGGTGCGGACGCAGGGCGGGCAGGACAGAGGCCAGATGGAAGGCCAAGGTGCGTATCAGCAGTACCGGGTCCCTCCCACTGGGGATGGTGGAGTGGCAGTAGTCGCAAAGGCAGTAACGTACGTGGCTATCAATGTACAGAAACCAGCTAGATGGTGACGCCCGTACAAGTTTTGGGGTGTTGGCAGTTTTGTGCAGTGGTTGCATTGCATCCGCGTGCCTTTTAAAGTAGAGCCACCTTTAGTATAATGGAGCAGAGACACTCTGGACGGTGTTTGCAAGGAAGCCAGCAATGGTGAAGTAAGGGCAGCTCAACTGCATTACTTGCCCCCTTGCTTACAGGTTGTCGTTGTGCCTGAAGAAGTAGTGCCCAGCCACCGCCGAGCCCACAGGCTCCCCGTCTTCCACCGCATTGTTAATAAACATATTCGACACCAGGGCCGCGGCCACTGTTGACTTGCCCAGTCCCGGGCAGCTGTACAGCACCAGAGCACGGTAGTTGGGATCTTTTGGGCCCTTGGCTAGCCACTCCTTGTAAGCCTGGAACAGCCAGGAACGGCTGCCTGGCAGGAAGTGAGTGAGATGGCTGGCCACAACCGAGGAGAAGTTATATGGCTTGAGCACGTCCGCCACCTCCCGCTTCTCCTGCCGATTGGCCTCTGAGAGACACTTGGGGTCAAAGTTGGTGCAAAGCAGGTCGATGCAGGATGGCAAGTCTGCTGGCTCAGGGGAACCGGCCAAGGCTGCTGCCCATTCACAACACCTGCATGGGGCGCACAATTTCATCACATAACGGTTTCCTTGATGCTATAGTTGTTTGTTGCAGATGCGAAGCCTTACTATGTATTGCATACGGTACCCTGTATGCCCAATTGTTTAGAGACTGCACAGGACAATACTATCTACAAAGTAACTCTCTTGCTTTTATTAGGACTACGCCAAGAACCTACGCATATATGCATGGTCTGCAAGCCTAAAGGTGAGAGCCAAGGTTAGAAAACCCCATTGTCACCTACGACTGTCACACTCCGTACACATACCCACCGCAAGTAGAAGCAATAATATTCGTCTGTATGCACAAGTCCATTGCCGTTTAGGTCTAAATACCCCTGCAACAGCTGACGCAACAGGTGCTCGGGCCCCTTGCAGCCCGACCCACTCAGCTCCTCCAAGTCTGCCGGGCAAAGGACCTGCACGCAAGGTGGCACAAAAAGATGAATGACACATTCATGTTCACCTTCATTTCCAGAATTGCTATAATTTTGTCGTAGCTAGCTGCAGTGCCAAGCCACATAGAACCATGTATGGTAGCAGGACGCCAAGTAAGCAATTGTCAGGCCTACGGATATTATTACCTATCTAGCAGTGCCATCACCCGGCATGAGTGTGGCTACAATGGGTAATAAGCCGACCAGTGAAAATGGGCTCGGCAGCAATCATGGCACTTTGTTACGAAGAGAATTGTCTAACCGACACTACTACCCATGCCATCTGCACCTTGACTGTTCGCTCCTTGACAGCCAGGGCCATGTCGTATACTTTATCCTCAACTGTGGACAGAACCTGCACGCAGATGGTGCAGGCGTGCGTACGTACAGGCATTGAAATGTGTAAGGCACACTCCTATGCACAAGACATGCCGCATGGAGGTTAGGTTTCGATGTTCTTAACTACATTCGCAACTTGTTGCAATTCAGCCGTCACAATCCTGAGGCAGCACCCGCTGCCTGAACACTCGCTGCTTCGCTAAAAGCAAAGAAAATGTGTCGTAACCTACTGCCTTTGAAGTCAAGCTCTGCAAACGTTTACCAAATATACCCAGTGTACATGACACAACAAACTACCGTACCTGCTTGTAATCATCGCGCAACACCATTACAAGCAAGATCTACAAGTTTGGTCCTTAGCAGCTGCCTATCGATATGAGAGAACTGAGCGGCGGAGATGAGCAGTTGAGACTCCTACAAACAATCACAATGCGATGATATCCCTAGGACACGGTATTGTTTCTGCGAAAACCCACCACATCGCAAAAGATGTCGAAGCTAACGCTTTCAGCATTGAAGTGCTGGTGCCAGAAGCGCCGCAGCTCGGGCGGCAGCTTGTCTGGCAGACGGACAAGCCGCGCCGCCTCCAGGACCGCCAGCAGCGCCGACTCAAACTTCTGCGACTGGACCTGAAATGGCAAGTACGATGTGTAGCCTACAACAGCAGGCCTGTTCTACCTCACAGCATATGAACCACTATCCATATACATCACCCTGGGCCCTTACTGCTATACACGCTATTTAAACTTGCAAACAACCCACCAGCAATTTATGGCAAGAATATTTGGCATTCAATCACCAGTGAAGGCACCTGAAGGCAGACACAGTAGAAATTGCTTCGCCCTGCCGCCCCATCCCACCTGCATCGTCAGCCCCTTGAGCTGCCACAGAAGATCAGGATCCGCCGCCACGACCATGATGGCCTTCTGCACGTCCTCGCTGCCACCCAGCCGGCACAGGAGGGCTGGGAGATCACCCTCCTCATAATCCGCAGCAGGTGGAGGCAAGGCACACTTGACAGCAAGTGCGTTGGTCAGGCGCTGCAACGACAGCAAGGGCAATGGAGCCAGCCAAGCAACCTTAAGGGACCTTAAGGGCCTAGTACTGCATGCCCTGCCAGCTTCTTGCAGAGCATGCAGTACTTGCAAGTACTCTTTGTAGGTGTTCCAGGCGCTTGACTATGGCAGAGATCATTCACCATGTGCAGCTAACAACAAATAAAGAGCATGAACGCAGTTGAGATCTATGTAGCTCAGTTAAACGGATATTTTGGGCACCTAACACAACTCTTTAGATAAGTGGACACACTCGTTCATGAAGGACCTATCCGGGGCCTATCCGGGCGCTGTGTCTAACTGTTCGGCACCCACCCGTGTGTGTTTTACCACCTCGTGGTTGTGCCGTTCGAAAGAATCCTTGAAGCTTCCAAGGCAAGCCTGCTGGTAAAGAATGGAGGGGAGGAAGATTGATGCTACTTAAGAGAAGGGTGAAACATAATAAGGATCAAACTCGCTACCTCATTGTGACACTGTCGGTCCTAATGCAAACATTCACTATGCGTTGCTTGGAGCACAGGCCCGAGAGGGACACCTGCGGACAGGCATAGCTTCCTTTGGACAAGGGATTTTCAGCTTTCTCAAAGCAGGAAAAGGGCGGAGCCCCCCTTCCCAGTACAGGTACGTATTCCAATTACTGGAGCGTTAGGGCATGCACTCACGTCGTTTCATGGCATGCACCTGTAGGCACAATCACACCTTATTACCCAGACGCTAAACCCCCTTGCTTGCAGAGTTTGACTGTCGACTTTCACAGATAGCCACTTGGCAGCATGTCGCTGTTCCCGTTTTCCTGAATACTAGTTATGGTATCAGGTAAACACTATAGAGGCGCGGTAATAATAAAGGTAATAATAACAATAATAGTTACGCCGGGTGTAGCCCTGGCGTGTGTTGTGGGGGCGAGGAACTGAAGAGTGTTATCCCTTGTATGCCAGCAGCACCACTGTCGGGGTGGTGTAGGTAGGGATTACCTGTCCACTATAGCAGGGGGCTTTGTGCCCCGCTCCAGGACACGACGGCATAAATAAGTTTAGGTGGTGGTTGGCATGGTGGTGCAGGCTATTGCAGCTTTAGGAGGCATGCCTGGGGGCCACCCCCATGGCCATTAGGGATTTCTTCAGGTTGGAGCGGATGGTGCCAGCGATTGGAGCGGATGGAGCGAATGGTGCCAGCCAGCCTCATAGCCTCCTGTGGTGAGTACTGGACAAGCCATCCGTCCTGGCGGAGGAGGGCCGCAAGCCTGTGGTGCTGCTCTGCCTTTTGGTGTTGTTTATCCGCGTGCCGAAGGTTTCCAGTGTAGCCTATCACAAGGGTATGTATGGTGTAGCCATTTCAATCTTGGGGACATTTCTGGCCAGCATTTTGCGCTCTGTGAGTGGTAGTTAGTGTGGCCATAGTTGTCCTTTTGGATGGCTGGTCAAGAGATTCTTTGTTGCAAAATGCTTTTTGTTACTATCATTATTATCTAAATCTTTGTTGCAAATGCCTTTTTGGCCTGCCCTTGATTCCAGGCGCTCCGCTAGGCCGCGGCTTGGAAGCAAGGGAACAGCCTTAGTGAACACCCCGGCAAATTTAACATTTTTTCGCGTGAGCTTTTTGGCATCTTTTTCGTGCAAAAGGTTTGGAATTTGAATGTGTATATGCAAGTCACAAAGGCAACCTGCGATGTGGCTCCAAGTCAAGAACGATTGTTATGAGTAGAGAGGAGTTTCTAGCTGCAGCGTTCGTCACATAATCAATGCACACGTGTTTGTTATATTGTGATGTTAAAATAATGATGTGTATATGGGTGAGCAGTGATATTGGCCTGTGTCGTACAAAGTACAAAACAAGTTACAAAAAAAGAGGCATTAAGCGCATGTCGATAGCTTGCTACACGTTGGTATCCGTTAGGTTGTTGTCGCGGTAAGGCCAGCAGCGTAGTTTAATAGGGCCGACACCAATGGCTTCGGTTTTGCCTTCCTTACTCAATACACACAATGGCCAGGGAATGCATGAAAACATATGAAGTTGACGCTATGTGTAAAGCAGCCGAGACTATTGCTTCTAGCGGACTGAAACTTACTGCCAAGCTATTGCATGACGAAGTGTGCTCCGACACGCGCTTGAAGGGCTTGACGTATAAACGTGTTATCAGCTTTTTGCAATACAACAAAGCCGTGCAAAAGTATATCCGGCCTAGGCCCAACGCTACCACTCAGCCTTCGAAGAAGCGTGCAAAGTGGACTCCGGACGAGGAAGCAGCGTTTCAGGAAGCAGTGCTCACGCTACAATCCACCAACAGAAAAGTAACAGCGGGCGCTGTCGTAAAGGAGTTGAATGGAAGTGCTGCCACGTACCATCAAGTGCACTACCGACTTCGGCAGTTGGCGAAAACTCAGCGTCTTCTATGTTCATCAGAGGATAATGGAAACGTCAGCAACAATAGCGGTGTGGAGGATGGTGACATTGGTGGGTTATTGGTTGTTTGCCAATATTTGCTAGTTGTGGGGCATTGACAAAGGTTCTATAGCTCCGGCCTTCATTTAAGCGCACAAACGTTGGATAAGCCTCAGTGCACACTTGCTGCTTGAGATACATAGATGACGGAGTTTTGGGTTCGCGCCATGCCCTTTCAGATGAAGACGAACCCGGCACCGAGAACGAGGCAGATGTGGATTCCGACGGCCTTGGGCTCCCGACCACCAGCACGCACTCGTGTGTCGAAGCTGCTGAGAAGGCGTGCAGAGAAGCGTTCTCCCAAACCTGCTCGTTCGCATGCTGCTGCTGTGAGCGACGTCTGTTCAAACATTCAGTGGTAGAGGTCACGGATACCATGTATGACACCCTCAGCGAAGTGTGGGCAACAAACCTTGCAGGATGGGTAGCCCGAACTGGCATAGGGCATACCGTATATGCCATACATGCTTAAATAGCATCCGTAGGGATCGCTGCCCGCGATTCGCTGTAGACAATGGGCTTGGATTCCCGGTTGTGCCAGTCGAGCTTCAGGGCATTCCAGAGCTAGCAGAAAGGCTCATTGCTAGGCGGATTATTTTCCTCCAGTCAAGGAGACTTCCTGCTGGGCATCAACATGGCCTCCGGGGTAAGTCGTGAGGAATTTTCACTAATTTCACATCCTATGGAAGCGTGTTCCATGGTGTTTCCCTAACAAGACAGGCACTTGTACGACAGATACTCTGGACACGCCAGAGCGATCTCTCCACAGCCCACAACACTTAAAGCAAAGGAACTGCGATAATACCAGCCATCATAACCGGAACCACTCAGTCACCTCAGCAGTAGCAATTCGCACCGTCATCATCCAACTGAACCATGGGACATGCCCGCGAGCGTCACCACCCGTGACCACAAACTGCACGAGCCAACGATGGGGCATGACAGCTGTCGTGCCCCAACGCTGGTTTGGCCCTCTGGTGCCACCGGGGTCCGCACTCCCCCCCACAACCAAGCCAGCATTGGGTTGGTTGTCCGCAAGGACCCCCGACCACGCCAACACAGGCAAAGCGCGGAAAGAGACCACTGCAGGTCACGCCACAGCACGAGAAGGCATGACACTCGCTCCGTCCTTCCCTGGCCGTCCGCTCGGGCCGCAATAACCGTCCGTCCGTTCCTCTCCTGCCCGTCCGCTCGGGCCGTAATAACCGTCCGTCCACTCTTCTTCAGCACCTGACCCGTCAGGCCATCCCTAACACCAAAACCCCAGTCCGCAGGCCCCACACTAGTACGGCAGCCTCAGCCCTTCGACTCCCCCTGGAATCCAGACCAGCCCTTTCGGCCCCGCCCTTGCACAGCGCAGCCCCCTAACCCCAACGCGAGCCCGCCATCCCAGAGCGCAGCCACCCACTCAGGACCGGTTCCCCTCAGGACCGCAGGGCCCCCCCAGCACCGCACCCCCGCTCACGCCCGCTCAGATGAGCCACTCCCGCACGCATGCCAGGGTGGCCTGCTCTCGGCCCCCGTCCTCCCAGGCCACCACAAAATACTCGGGCCTCATGATGGCCCCTCGATACCGCAAGACCCCCACACGCAGCCCCTCCCCCTCCAGGCGCACCCGCCTGCCATCCAAGGCAGCCGCCTCCTCATCAAACCTCCTCGTTTCCGTACGTGGAAACAGCAACCTGCCGACCTCATCCCGCATCACCACTTGCTGCGGCCTACCCGAAGGCCCCGTGACCGGCCCCTCACTCTGCCCTACGTCCCCCTTCACCTCACGCGACCCTGCTGTCGCCCCCTGCCCGTCAGCCGCCCCCGCCGGCGACCCACATCCCAGGCCTACCCCACCCGCCGAAACGAGCGCCACCGCCGCCGGCTTGGCCGCCCCCGCATGCGAAGGCCTCCCCCGACGGCGTGCAGTCCGCCCAGCGCGAAGACAGGTAGGGCTTGTAGAAGCCCAGCATGCGCCACAGCGCCACCACCTCATCCATCGCCTCAGGAGGCGGCAAGGCATCGAAGGGGTCGCCTGTGTCACCGATACCCGGCAGCATGTCATGCAGGCGCCGTTGCCAGCGGCGGCGCACGCGCCGGCGCGCCTCAACCGGTAGCTCTGGTGCAGCATCGTCATCGGACGAGGTGTCGGCCTCCAAGGAGGGCGCGGGCCGCTGGCCGGCTGGCGCTGGCGGGGGCGGCGGCGCCGCGGCAGGTAGCGGCGGCAGCGATGGCGGCGGCGCCACGGCGATTGGCCCCGGCGGTGGCGCAGCGGCGACGGCCGGCGACGTTGGCAACGCGGTGGCAGCGGCGGTAGCGGCAGGCAACGGCGGCGGCTCCACGGCGATTGGCGCCGACGGCAGCGCGGCGGCGGCCGACGACGTTGGCAGCACCACGGCAGCGGCGTTGGCGGCAGTGGCGGCCGGCAACGGCTGCAGCCCCTCGGCTGCAGGCAGCGGCGGCGGCGCCGCGGCGGCGGCGATGGCGGCAGGCAACGGCAGCAGCTCCACGGCGATTGGCGCCGACGGCAGCGCGGCGGCAGCAGCGACGGCGGCCGGCGACGTTGGCAGCACCACGGCAGCGGCGTTGGCGGCAGTGGCGGCCGGCAACGGCTGCAGCTCCTCGGCTGCAGGCAGCGGCGGCGGCGCAGCGGCGGCGGCGATGGCGGCAGGCAACGGCGGCAGCGGCTCCTCAGCGACAGGCAGCGGCGGCGGCGCCATGGCGGCTGGCGCCGGCGGCACCACGGCAGCGGCGTTGGCGGCAGGCACCGCGCTGTCCATCTCCGACCGTCTTACCAGCCCAGTCGACCGCAGCTCTCCCACAGGCGCCGCATGGATCACGTTGCTCGCGGCAGACACAGCCGTGGCCAGGCCTGGCCTCGGCCGCAAGGGCCGAAGGGGCAGCTCCACCACCGGCGCCCCGGCCATGGACCGACCAGGGTAGCGGCACCCCAGGCTCTGGCAGCCAAAATCCAGCACCGCACCCACGCTGCGCAGCCAGTCCGCCCCGAGCAGCAGATCAAAGACCTGCGGCCCAGGCACCACGAAGCACGCGACCGTCACTGAGATGGTCCGCGGCGTGCCCGCTGCGATGGTGAGCGACAGTCCTCCCTGCACCCGCGCCAGCTCCCGCGACTTTCCCGAGACGGTGTGCACCATGACGCCGGTGTCGTACTCCAGCGGCAGCCCCCACGCCACCGCCAGGTCTTCTACGATGATGGTAACATTGCTGGCGGAGTCCGGCACCGTGCGCCCAGCCCGCAGGCCGCGACATGAGACCCCCGTTGCCAGTGAGGTGTTGAGTAGCTCCAGCATCGTGGACTGGATTCCGACATGCTGCTCGTGCTGCACTAGGGCCGTCGCCTCCAGCGGCACCTCCACCCCCAGGTATTGCTCCAGCAGGCCCAGCCGCATGTCATGGCGCGCGCAGGTGGCGACGATGTTGTTCAGAACCTGGTCCGTGACCGTCCTGGCCAGGCGGGCAGGTAGCCCGCTGCCACCCCCGTTGCTGTCTGCCCGTGCCTGTACTGGGGCAGGCCGCCCACCGGCCGCCAGCGGTGCCGCGCCGGGCGGGTCGTTGTCGCCGCCGGGGCGTGAACTGAGCGACCGCGGACCCGCCTGCACTGCCAGGAAGCCAGGCGGCAGCCCCGACTGCACCGGGCCTGGAGCCAGATTACCAGCGGTGGAGGTGTTGAAGGTGTACGCCTCACCGGGCAGATCGAGATCACAGCCCAGGGCGAGATCACCGCTGAAGATGGCGTTGACGGCATACTGCGGTGGCTGCTGCTGCTCAGGAGGATGCTGCGCGGGCGGCGGCGGCGGCCGTGGTGGCTGCGGCTGATACGGTGGCTGCCGCGGCTCCCGCGGCTGCGGTTGGGGCGCAGCACCCCCGGCACCGCGGCCGCCCTCCCTGTCTCGACCCTGGAGTGCCCACCGCTCCGCCACCGTGCCTGCGTGCGCCAGCTGGGCGAACTTCACCTGGCCAGCGGGGCCCTGCTCTATCAGCTGCCGGGTCTTGAAGCAGTCATCCCCCCCGTGGTGGCTGGTTTGGTGCAAGATGCACCAGCATTCGGTACCCGGCGGACGGGGCCGCACCACCACTGGTGGACCAGGCTGCGGGAAGCGGTGGAGCATCTCCTGCTGCGTTGGGTGACCCAGTGGTGCCGTTACCAGCGTCACCGCTGTCACCGGCGCTGGCGGCGCCCGGCGCGTTGCCAGCTCAGCCTGGGCCCCCTCCAGCGCACTATGGACCTGATCCGCCGTCACCGCCTCCAGAGGAATGCGCCTCTCCCGGAACCAGCTGTCCACCTTGTCCCGCACACTGTCCTGGACGATGGCCCTGAGGAACTGTGCCCCCACCCGCGCCTCCGTCACCAAGCTAGGCAGGCAGAGGGCCGCGATGTCCCGCAGGCGCTGGTAGGCCGCACCGGCGGACTCCTTTGGCCCCAGCGTGAAGGCCTCGAGCTGCCTCTCGGCCGCGGTGTACTCCTTCGGGGCCCTGCTGATTGCGCGCTCCAGCCAGAACCAGAGGAGGTGGGGTACGAGCTCCCTGCCATCCGGGAAGGTGCGGACAGCGCGGCCATCATACACCCAGTCGGCCCCCGTGGCCTCCCAAGCCGCGCGGTGATCGTCCTGGACCGCTTGCTGCCAGTCGAGGTTGAGGCACCAGCTGTCAAAGGTCGTGTCAGCCACACCGGCTCCCGCGCTGAGGACCGCCACCAGCCCAAACGGCGATGGCGACGCGGGATGATTCAGGCACTTGAGCGACCCGACCGAGGAGATGACCCACTTTACCACCGAACGCTTGAAGGGTCCCTGGGTATGCCACTTCCCGTCCCACCTACCCTCGGCGGGTAGGTGCTCGATCTTCCTCAGGTTGGCTAGTGGCGGCGGGTCCTGAAGCTCACCGGGTCGGGCCAGCTTAAGGGCGACCCCAGGCGCGGCAGGCGGCTGGAGCGGCTGAGCTGGCACGGGCGTCGGGTGCACCAGCGGGTAAGCGGCAGGCGTGCAGCTTGGTGGCGGCCCGACGGCAACGTGGGACACCGGGAGACCCGACGGCGGCGGCGGGACAGCGTGGTAGGCCGGCGCCACCGGCAGCAGTCCTACACCCTGGTAGGCAGCAGCGGCGCAGGGCGCCGCCAGGCAGGCTGCTGCCGCCCCCGGGGGCGGCGGCTCCACACCCACGTTGACCGGCGCGGCCACTGACGCATGGGGCCCTGAGCCGGGTCCCGTGGGGAGTGGCTGGGGCGGCACAGTGAGGGTGACCACGGACGGCTGCGTGTACGCGGACAGCCGCGGCGCAGCAGGTGCCATGGGCGGTGGCACAAGGGGCTCTGGCGGGGCTGGCGGCGGAAGCGCCGACAGTGAGCGCTCCTCGTGGAGAAGCTGCACGAGCTCCCTCACCGAGAGTGTCACGTTCGCTCCTGCCCGTTCACGCGCGGCCCGCGAGGCAGAGCTGCGTGATGTGCCATGGCTGCGTGACGTGCCGTGGCTGCGCGACGTGCCGTGGCTGCGCGACGTGCCATGGCTGCGCTCCGAGCGATCAGCCTCCGATGCTGCTACCGACGACCGCAGCCAGGCGGAGCCAACCACTTGCCGGCCTTCTGGGGCCCGCCCAGCACGGCGGCGGCTGCCCACCAGGGCTGGCGACAGCTGTCGGTATACCTCACTGGGCTCCGGCGACAGGGTGGGGGTGCCGCTGCGGCTTGCCAACGACCCAACCTCCTCCTCCGTCTCTATCGGCTCGTAGGACACATCGCTGTCGGGGTCTGACCGCTCGAGGTGACGCGCTGCCTCTGCCTCCGCCATTGCAGCAGCGAACGCAGCCCCTGGCAGGTCACGCAGCGAAACCGGCGTCCCCGCGCGGTTGCTGGCTGCCGCTGCAGCCCCCCGGGCCGCCGCGGCCTCCGCCGTGGCGGCTGGCGCGGCACCACGCCGTCTGCCGTTAGGCGGGAGCGGGGGCATCGGCTCCGCCGGGATGCCGCGAGCGCGCAGGCTGCGACGGACGGCAGGGTCGCCACCGGCTGCACTGGCCGGCGGTAGGTTAACGGCAGCCGGAGGGGGGGCATTGGAGGGTCCCGCGCCAGCACCCGCCAAGACCTGCCCGGCGGCCCGCATGGCCGCTCCGCCAACCGCCAGCGCCGCACGGTACACCCCCTGACCGACATGGGCGACACTGGCCGCGCGGCGTCGCGGCACCACCTCCTCCTGCACCGGGTTCCCCCTCTCACTGCGGTGACCACCAGACGCCTGATGGTTACCGTGAGACATGTTGCACTCACTATCTATCACTACGTCTGCGCTGCACTACGCTGAGCTGTGAACTGAGCTGAGCGTAGCCGCTGAGCTACACCAGCAGGGTTGAACAACGAGCGGCGGAGGACCGCTCTGCTCCCCCTCACCGTTGGCTGCTCCTCCGTGAGGGGCTGCGATCCCACGCTGCACCGCTCGCTGCCAACCCTGTGGGCAGCACGGGAGCGCAAAGGGAGGGAGCACACGGGGAGTTATGAGAGCTAGGCCTGTAACAATCCAGGCCTCAGTTGCCGCCTAACACAGGATACTCTCGCAAAAGAGTCGCTGGCTTCCGCGAGAATCGCTCGCTCCACAGGCTAGGCCTGGCCTATAAAGCAATTGCTGACAATGCTGCTCGTAGCAGCGCGTACGAGCCGTGCTCGTGCCTCAGGCTGGGCCTGAAATGTAGCCTAAGGTTGATGCAAGCCGCACGCGCGAATTCCTGTTTCCGGAACAGCTAAAATCGTCAACCTAAAAAGGAAAATGCCGCGGTGTCCACGACAGCCTTGCTGGCCGCGGTAGACCTAAAGTAACCGTGTGACGCGCGAAAATGCCCGCGCATGCAAGACGAGACCTGTAGCGAGATCTGCTTCTCCCGCTTGTAGCCTATACACGTATTAATCCCAGCACCGATACTGTACCGAAACCGGTGAGCGAAGGTCTCGGCGAGGATGGCGTCTCCACCAGCCCGGCCGATGACTGCGTTTTGCTGGTTCCGTCTCTGCCTCCCGTAACCGGAAGGCGCACTCCTAGTCTTGCTGTAGACGTAGAGCGCTCCTCAGCGCCTCTCGTCCCGTGCTGGGGCGGGCTTCAAGACGGCTGAGCCGCGGACTGACCAGGCCCACGGGGAACTGATAACCTATCGCCTATTCTGACTGCTACGTTGGGCTGCCCAACGCTTGGGAGATCGTTGTCTATGACTACGTTAAAGCGCGCATGTAAGCTGTAGATCTGCGCCGCAGATCAGGAACGCATGAAGCCCTTCATGGTTCTTACAGGCAGTACATGAGTATGTGAGCAAAACGCAGTGCCCTAGCCCGGGCACTGCGCCGCCTAACAAGACAGGCACTTGTACGACAGATACTCTGGACACGCCAGAGCGATCTCTCCACAGCCCACAACACTTAAAGCAAAGGAACTGCGATAATACCAGCCATCATAACCGGAACCACTCAGTCACCTCAGCAGTAGCAATTCGCACCGTCATCATCCAACTGAACCATGGGACATGCCCGCGAGCGTCACCACCCGTGACCACAAACTGCACGAGCCAACGATGGGGCATGACATCCCTACAGTAAACCTGCTACAAAATGCAAGACCCATCTGCCACTATATCACTGAAAGACTTCCTATCATTTCCTTCCGATGGGCTGCGAATAGTCTCTCTATGACTGTCCTTAGCTAGTATGGTCTCACCTCATCCGACCCAACCATCTGCACTCACCGTACCCTTACCACGGACTCCAAAATGTCTTTCCAAATCAGGCCGTAGCTAGCCCTCTCCCAACCCGCCTGGCCCAAACATCTGCCCTCAACCTGCCCCTCGCCCTTAGGATCTGTTGTGAACGTCCCCGTTGACTTAACTCGCGTACAGCAGATGCTGCCGCGGCACCTCGACGACAGCGAAACCGTACTGGTTGGCTTGGAACGCAAACTGCAGTACAAGCGGACCTTCATGCGCCAGATGATCCAACCCCAAGCTGTCCTTGGCGCATTACGGTACCTTGCGCGAACACCCCTCTACCATGACGCTCACATGGCAAATGAGGAGGAATGGCTTTCACAATTTGACACTGGGCTCTCAGGTAGGAAGGATACATATGCAAGTTAAGCGGTGTGCCGTGAAGCAGGTACAGAAATCAAACATTATGGCTGCATAGTATCGCAATTGCGACCCTCCTTATTGGCAAAACGACAAGCCCCTCAGGGCCGCAGACGCTGGGCTTGCCGGTGCAATGTGCCCATTGGCCCTGTGTTGGCCTGCCGCTCGACGATGTAAACGCCTCCCTCATGTGTCCCTACTACGCTGCCAACTGACCCTCCCAAACGGGACGCCCATGTGACACTCTCCTAAGCAGCCACGTCAGCCCCCCCTCGTCAGCCGCCCTCGTAAACGGCCGCAAACACACACCCAACCACGCACCCCGCCGCACCGTCAGCCCTCCATGCCAGCTACACAACCATTTGGGCAGGCCATGAGATCGCTTCGGTCTGGTGTTACTATCATTAGTACCTAAAAAACATTATATTTTTGGCATAGCTAAAAATCTAGTTTGAGGCGAGAGGCCGTAGAGGCGAGTGCATTGGTGTGCGTCTGTGTGCAGCTTGCGTTTGGAGTGCCAACTCGCTGCTCGCTGCGTTGTGCTTGTGTCTCGCCTTGGTTGCCTACGTCGTTATATGACCAGTTGCTGCCTAATTACAAACAGTCAACACTAGTCAATCGCATGCGGCCCTTGCTGCGTTGGGCTTGGACGCCGGTGTTTTGACTTCTTATTTCATATATCTACAACTGTTGATAAGTATGGCGGACGTTTACTGGAGCCACTTGGGAACTCGTGAACATGATGACCGGCAGCTGCAATCTCCAGCAGCAGCACCGCTCGCGGCAGGACATGTGCGCTCCAAGTTAATAAAATTACTGGAAGCTGAATAAGCCTTTGTCAGCTTGTTAAAGCTGGGCAGGACCAAAGCATCGAGAGAGGCGTACGCGCAGTTTGTTGCCCGCTTCAAGCGAGTTACTGCTGACATAAATCATCATTCTAAGCGCGCACAGACGTCATATCTGAAGCTGCGGGCTCGGGAAGACCGCCAGGAATGCGTCGCGCCATCCTGGCAAGTCACAGCTCAGCCGGGCTTCATGGCTGGGGCAATCGCCCCGGGCCAGGAGGGACAGAAGGCTGGGGCGCAGGCACCGCAAGATGAGCCTTCCGACGTGGAATGACGGAGCAAGGAACAGCGGGGTTGGGGGCAAGCAGCAGCAGCAGCGGCAACATTCATGGTGCAGCTGGCCACGGCCAAAGAGGCACATGTAGTGAATAATGAGGACCAGGTGGATGCTGAGGGGTCACGACCCGACCCCAGGCTCTGGGCCCCAAGTACCATCTGCGGTTGGGCAGGCGGTGCTTTATATGGTTGGGCCCTTTAAGGAAAATGATATCGGCATGAGGAGGGCGGCGGAATGTCCGCTGAAGGCAGCGGTGCTGCCGCCGAGCAGGCCCCTGCGGCACCCAGCGGGTCAGCGTGGCGGCATTCGGGACGCGGGGCTGGATGCGCTGGTGGTTGCACCAGGCACTACGGGCGTGACAGCAACAGGGGCCCATGCGTCCAACGGTCGGCGATAAGGTCTTCAAAAAGACTTTTTCCTCCAGCATCGACATGGAGGACACCGTGGGTATGGCGCCGTTTCTGGGCGACCTGCTAACAGCAACGGATGTGCAGCGGCAGCACACCCACCAGGACGACTTCAACAGCCATGCCAAGAGCGTCGTCAGCAAGAACGTGTCGTGAGGCCGCACGACAAGAAGCAGTGAGGGCGCAGCCTACAGACGAGCAGACGCGATGTCTTATGGTCGCGACGGCAGTTTGCAAGCGGGCGTGAGAGGCGCAGCAGGTTCACAGGTCTGGGAGCTCCAGCAACCGCCCAGCAGCCAGGGAGGCGTCCCTCCCGCTAACATGCAGTGGCGCATCCGGCGGCAACGGGGGGTTGCAGCCACGCTTGCGGTGCGCCAGGTCACAATGGCCTATACTGCCTGACGCTGGACGGGGCCCCATGATCCCGGGCGTGAGACGACAATAGCGGCGATGCGCATGCTCATGCGCAGAGGAGCTAGGAGCTTTATGGGCCGTCACGAACAGGGCGGGAGCCCTTGCCGCTGCTGCGGGTGACAGCCACGCAGAGGGGCGGGCGGTCGCTCTGGCAGCATGGCTGACACCAAGGCAATTCGGGTGTACTGTGACGCTGTTGGAAACCCAGGGCAAAGTGGGATACTTATGTGCCTCCCCAGGGCGATATGGGAATGCCCAATCCCAGGGCGAAGTGGGATATTTAGGCGCCTCCCTATAGCGATATGGGACAACCCAATCCCAGGTTGAAGTGGGACACTTTAGTGCCTGCCCAAGGCTACATGGGAAAACCCAATCCCAGGGCGAAGTGGGATATTTAGGCGCCTCCCCATAGCGATATGGGACGACCCAATCCCAGGGTGAAGTGGGATACTTATGTGCCTCCCCAGGGCGATATGGGAAAGCCCAATCCCAGGGCGAAGTGGGATAGTCATGGGCCGTTTTGTCCGGCCCGTTTTCCTGCCGTTTTGCAGTGACAAGGGAGTGCTGGTGGACGCTCGAGGTGGGAGATGACCCAGTAGTGACCCAGTAGTGAAGGCTTCTGGAGTTCGCTTGCAGCGGCGCTGGCCCCGGGCCAGGGTGCCATGGGGGCGGAACCTGGCAAGCCGGTGGGGGCATCCCCAGCGGTGCCCGCAACAGTGCAGCCAGAGGAAGTGTGGCCTAGACACCCAACCATGACCCGGATGTGTGTGGCGGCAACAGATCAGTAAAGCCTGACAGCATACTATGGTGGTGCGGTAGTACACGGCAGTACAGCGGCAGCAGCAGTTCAGCGGCAGTGGCAGTACAGCGGCCGCGGCAGTACAGCGGCCGCGGCAGTACAGCGGCCGTGGCGGTACAGCGGCCGCAGCATTACAGCGGCGGCAGCGGCAGTTACAGCGCCGCAGTCGAGGAAGGAAGGCTTATATATCCACTTACTATGCAACCCACTGCACTACCTACTACCAATTCGGTGGAATTGCGCTCATAGGCACGGGCTCCCAATGGATGCAAGCATGGTCCTCGGACCATTTTCACAGGTTGCCAGCTTGCAACACGTCGCTGTTGTCAATTCACATACAAAACACACGGTACCAATTAAACGTTGAGGTGGTAATTGGTCGGATCACAACTGGTAGAGCTTAATCGTTGAGGCTGAAAGTCCATGTTAGCATGCTAAGACGGGGTTAAACCCGGGTACACTTCAAACATGTGATAAGAATGACTTCACCAGAATTAGCACGGGACTTAGCCGTTCTTAACCCTGTACACGTTTAGTAGGGCACGGTGGCCTTGTTATTGGCTGGTCAAGAAACCGTTCGTTGCAAAATGACGTTTATCCTCTCGATAGGCATACCCATTTGGCAACATGTCCGAGTGGCTCGCCACACACGGGGATGCTCCAGGCAGGCTGCGAGATCCAGAGCTCTCTGGTTAAAAACCGGCGCATCTCAGCTTTGTAACTTGGCGTGCATTGCTGTAATGTCTTAGTGCACGGTTGCGTTCGTTAGTGGGCTCCAGTCCACCTGCTGCCACTGTGTTCCTCACATCACCCTGCCATCGGTACGGCTGCGGCCCCTCTCCTGGCGGGTAGCAGGTTGGGCTTGCACCCCACTGCCCTCAGCACCACGCATGATACCCCCTGCGCCCCTCCCTCGCCATGGGGTGTCGTCAGCCCTAACATGCCACTCATTCATTTACCTACCAAACGTGTACAAGGATACGTACAGAGTTACCTGGAGTTCATTGTAACACAAAAAGGGATAATATTCTCTCAAGGGCGTTTAAGTCGGTTTTCAGTCTGCTTTACCGATTCTTTGCCGTTTTTAGGAAGCGACCTTGCCAGCTACCTTGTGCGAGCACTGTACGGCAGCGTGTATATGCATTTGGCGCGAGCAAAAGCGATTGAACGTTGGGCGACCGCAGTGCATACGTGAAAGGCACAGTGTATTGACGAGGATGTTCCCAGCGCAAAACGACGGACAAAGGCCATACCTATCAAATGGCGACCGTTGGATTGGCCTAACGAAAGGTGGCTAGCCAGTAGGCATGTGCAAAAAGCGTAGGTCGATTTCAGACCTACGTCATTCACGTAGTTTTATATATACGCTTTGGGTGTAGCGTAGTATACGTACCCTACGGATTCGGCCATTCCTTGGGTCGCTTGCGGGTCGGCCTCTGGGAAAGGTCAAATACCGCTACAAAGAGCCATTTCGTCGCCGTTTCCTAACCATTGCCTTACATATCATTAGTTATAGGCCTTGTCTGTAAGGTAATAACGAAAAATTTCAGAAAGTCCACTGGTCATCGAAAATGCAATGCTCACACAAACTCACGAAGACATTCTATATGAAGTATTAATTGCTGAAGTTTGACTATTCCCTTTTTGTGCATATCTTGCCCAAGACCCCAAGTTTCGATGGCCGGGTCAAACGGCCTTTGAACGATGGACTGGCGCCATCACCACTACCCTCCCTAAACCAACACCTAAGCATCATCACGATTCATCAGCATCTAAAAGGCCACTTAGACGCTGAGCAGGATCTCCTCGTCGTCGCCGGAACCGTAGGTGTAGAGTATGTGTACATAGGGATGGGAACATAGCTCTGAATGTGCCATTTTTCGGCCAGGCGCGATTTTCCTCCCCTAGATCGCCGAAGTGGGCCTTACTGATGCGTTTAGCGCTCGTTTTGAAGTCTTTTAGATATAAGGTCTGGAGTTTCAAAGCCGGCAGACGTCAAACAAAGCAACAAGGCCAGCAGGCGCGATAAGAAAATTCACCGCAAAAGTTGGCCTAGCCTGATTTCGGCCAGCACCGGTTTGCAACCTTTGCACCGCCATTAAGCAAATTCGCAACCGCGTATTACATACATAACATCATTATGATGTAAACCAGGGGTCTATGGTGTCATACGGGCCATTGCAGAAGGTCCGGCTAAGTTCACCGACCGACGACATTAATTGACTAGTCTAGCCGCTCGCGGCGCTCAGGTGGTCAGCAATTTGGAGGCACTGCTGCTGCTGACCTCAGCTTTTTTTACAATGGTCCTTAAAGCTTGACCTTGGAACCCCCCATGCATCTGCATGCGGTTCTTCAAACAAGCCCCTGAAAGCGCCTCAGCAGAACCGCCATCCAAGGCGCTTACATTGATGAACCAAGGTCGATTGCTGTTACTCATATGAGCGAAATGAGTGTATATGCGCTAAGCGGCCAACTGGCCGAAAAATTTATGTCCCCGATGGCAGCTTTTACGTTGGTTGTCCGTCTACCCGCGTCTTTTCCAGCAAATAGCGGTCTAGACTTCTACTATACTTAGATATGAATGTTTTGTCCTAAGACAACTTGGTCTGAAGCCACGGGATAAGGGAGCTTATGGCAGGTTTCTCGATCTGGCCGAAATCAGGGAGACCTTGGAATTAGGCACATTCAGAGCTACGTTATACGCGTAAAATTTACCATACGTATTAGACGTCAAATTTACGCTGGAGAAATGGCCATGACACGTACAGGATTGCGTACAATTGTACGGTACGATTTACCAGGGCCTCGAAGCTGCAAGTATGATATCACAGACCATCGCAAAACGCGAAGGACAGGTCCTGCTTAAAGTTTAGGTAGCTCAGCAGTTTTCGACGCTGTAGTTACGAGGGCTTTAGGGCGGTCAAACGTTGTCGTCAAACGTGGTCAAATGTAGGCGCCATGGCTCGGTTTGAACGCGATTTAGCTTATCCGCGCCACCTACCAATAAGGAAAGCGTTTGAATGTGTAAAAGACTCTAATAGAAGCCGTGTTTCCTTGATTATCCTTGAAAGTGGCCGACCCGGGACAGTGAAAAGCGTACATTACGGCATGTACGCGTATAAGGTACGCGTACAATTATACGTATAAGTACGTATAACAAGAGTGATTATACGCATTTTGCCCATCCCTATGTGTACACCGTTGACCTATGCTTACATACGCTTTTTGTATCCATTTTTCCTACCTATTTAATTCACGTATACCTATATATAATATTTTCATACGTGTAACGTACCCCCGCACATCCCTATTAGCCAGCTACCCTGTGTGCCAGTACTTTACAGTTTGGCTATACAGCTTAGCTGATCATTACCCTGATTATGAGGTACGTCCGATAGATAGTTGGGAGGGGAGCCCCTTAAACCCACCGCACATATTGCTGTATAGAGGAAGCTGTATAGAGGAATACATGTCGGGTCAAGGATTATCGCATATAAGCGCCCCGATATGGACCGTTTAAAGCAAAAGTTGAAGACCCATTCATTTCTCGGCCGCCTGTAACAATGGCTTCAACACCCCCCTCCGAAAGGCCAAGACCCAAGGAGATACTTATGGCTCGGAAGGCGCTACCTATGCAAATTGGGAGGTGTCTTATTTAGGTTTTGCCGACACTTTTAACATGATGAGGAGGTCAGGCTCGGCAATCTCGGCATCGTGCTGAGAAGGACTTCAGCCATTGCACTGTAACATCGCATGTTAGCTTATAGGCGAGGTACCCGCCGTTTGCGCTACAGTTCACAGGCATTATGCCGCACAAACCAATAGCAAAGGCCGGCAACATCGTCATCAAAGGATTGTGTGGGCCCTGAGTAGCATAGTACATGCAAGCATGCTCCTGCCGACTTTCACAGGTTGCCCTTTGCCGGCATGCCGCTGTTACCAATTCACTAAGTACTGTTTACGGTACCAGGACACACCATCGAGGAGCGCTAATCGGTGTTGCCGAGGTGGTCCTTTTCAATGGCTAGTTAATAATTTGTTTATTGCGAAATCAAGTTTGTTTGGCTTGCAGTTATTTTTACTGTATACAGATAACAAATATCTATTAGGTGCAATTAATAGTTTTATTTAGTTTGTATGTTTTGACGATACGGACGGACGGATGGACACACGGGGCAATCCTGGGGGGCGAGCCCCCCTGAAGCCGCTTCACGGCGGGGGCTCCACCCAAAAAGCGGAGCGAAATTTAAAATGTTGAAGCTTGTGGTCAATTGTGGCAACCCTAGAACCCCTGTGGACTCCCAGTTAATAGAAATCGCAAGAGGCCTTTAACCTGTCTAGTTTTGAAAACGTTTTCATTACGGACGGACACACGGACATCAGTTATCCACGGGGTATCGGCCCCTTACAGGGGGAACATAAATACATCATGACAGCTAGTTCTGCTCAGAATTTGGCTGCTGCATGGGCCTGTTTGAAGGTATTTTTTCGCCATGCAAAAATAGTTGCACTTACGCTACGCAGCGGAAAGTGGCCACACCAGTTACCTTTCCAAAGCTGAAATGTAAGAATGCAGCTTCCTCGCTCCACGCTCACCATACTGTATGTGCACACCTATACCTATCCCCTGCCTTGGCTACCCAATGCAAACTCATGAATGGGATCTATATGGCCGTCCACGTGCTGTTTCCCTTTGCATATGGCGATGCTCCTGCATGTGTAGCCCATTTTGCTGCCTCCCAGCAACCTACCAGGTTGGTCACGAGGTTCCTCTTATGGAACCTTCCCAGGAAGTGCGCCACATCCTGCACTGCTCTCTCCAGCGCGTACCTCTCCGTATCCACCTTTGCCCACGCACTCTCCTTCACGTCCGCCTCCTGCAGCACATTTTGTGCCCATAGCACCGTGCCAAACAGCTTCTTGCAGTTGGCCCAGTTGATTACCGCGCCATCTACATGCTCCTTGATCTGCGTCAGCGCGGCACTGAGTGCTGAACTGGCACTAAAGGGGCCGGGCATCTGCGGGGAGGGGAGGCGGTGAGGTTATCTGTGCAGCCTAATGAGCCTGGCCAAACAATGCAGGGTCAAATTAAGATCTAAGGGAGAAGGGGTTTGTAGGGCAGGGGCAAGAGCGCTGAAGCCTGGTTGTTTTGCAAGACGTGAGAGAGTGGCAGGCTGATGATGGGTCGACTGACAGCAGGTAATCTCGCAAGGAAGGTGTATCCTTAGGTCCGTGATGTCGGTGTGGCTACTGTGAACCACCTTACACAACAGACTTTCAATTTGATGGCATACATAAGTTCACAGACGGGGTCGGCTATCAGTAGATGCGATCTTTGTCCCGCCGACTTATAGGTGTCGTCGACATTCAACACACCACTGTTGCCAATCAACTAAAGTAATTTGTTAAGGTACCGGGTAAACATCATAGAGGAGTGGTTATCAGTGTCGCTGCAGTGGTCCTTCTCAATGGCTAGTCAAGAAAGTGATTGTTGTGAGTCATGTTTGTTTGACTTTGTAGTAATTTTCTTAAGATAGAGATTATAGACAGCTCGCATACTTTTAAAACCAAAAAGCAACTGAAGCAGCAAGCATAGAATGTACTGAATGCGGCTCTGATACATGTACCCATGCCATCATCTCTGGCAGGCGTTGTTGGGGATGAACATGTAGCAAGGGAAGCATACGTTTTTAGGGTTGCAAGGAGCTTAACATATATAATATTGTTTTAATTAAGTATTTAATTGAAACAGGCGATGAGGAGACATGAGGAAACCTTTCTGCCTTCGAATTGTAAATGTCAACACGTGATGGCTTCACAACGGAAATTTGTGCCGAAGCATGTGGGCAACAGATACATTGCAGGGATGAGGCATTTGGCTGTCTTCATTGTGTATCATGCTGGCGGCAGGCATGGCCAATGGACATCCACTGGCGTCCACTCTCCATGTTGACCCTCACGTGGCCCTACAAATAAAAGGCATTGCCTACCGTGAGCAAACTGCCTTTCTGTCCCTGTGGAGCCATGGTTTGGCGCATTGTCAGCTGGCAATCCCAATCCTAAGAATCGAATTAATAATATCAGTAATACGTAAGGACGCCTAAATGTTTAATACAGTTTGTAACCCTACATATGTACAATACTGGCTTACCGAGTGCACAAACATTGGTTTATCTTGGACACCCTACACATAATAGGCAAGGGCAACAAACAAGCAACTGCACTAAATGATCTGCCTCATTACCTCCTGACACTCCTGCACGCCAGCCATCCCTGCAGTGTGCAGCGATGGAATATTTTCGAGAAATGGTTGCCACCCGGCCTTCTTCAGCACATTCAGAATCCTCTGGATGGACTTCAGCTCTTCTTTGTCAGCATCGAATGCCAGCATTAGGTACGTTTCCTCCTCTGGTTGAGGGTCGGACCTCCTCCTGTTGGGCATGTCACGGTCTAATCTGAGACCGGCGATTGACTTGTCCACTAGCACTGGGTGGAAGCGTGCGGTGTGCAGCAGCACCTCCACCAGCAGGGGGTTCTCCATCAGGGCCGTCACCATGGAGCAGCGCACCTGCCAGACCGAAGAGCACAGCGTCTAATACCATAAACTTTGGTTCACGACACCAATTGCTGTAACAGTAGCAGGTCATTGATGGTATTTGTATATGCTCGACAGATGCATTTCCAAGTTCCCACTCTCTTTACTTTTCCTTTCCTTTACCTACCAGCCTGGGTGTGGCACTCCCTGGCTCCTCCACCACATCGCTTAGCAGTCGTCTTAGCTGCTCCAGGGCAACGGCATCCACTGCTGCATAACTCATTAACATTGAGGATAGGCGGCTGATGAGGGGATCTATGCTTGCTTCGGTGCCATTCCCGGATGTAGATGCTTCAACATCGTAAGGGTCCTGAGTAAGGTGGCAGAAAGAGGGTAATGGAGCCTGAGCCGATGGCACAGCAAGCATACATACAAGTGTTGTTTCACGTCATTCCACCTAGATGACATGTGTACGTTTTTCCCCGCCGCACACTACCTAACAACCACGCACCGTGTAGAGGTTCAGGCACGCTAGCTGCGTTTTGGTGCTGCCACCGCCAACTTGGGTGATGATTAGCCGCACACGCCGGACCAGCGGGCCGGCAGCTCCAGCAAAGGAAGTGAAGCGGGTGTAAGCTAGGGCGTGGAAGCGCCCAGGGAAAACCTGGCTCCTCCGCTCGTCCAAAAGAGTCCATTTGTCCTGACGCCCTAGTTAGAGAGGGTTGCAGACGTATGTCATGATTCCATGTCTCAACCATGCACCTACCAACAAGGGGGTTTCAGCTTCCTCAAAGCTGGAAAAGGGCGGAGCCCCTCCTCTTTAGTACAGGAACGTATTATCACCACTGGAATGATTGCGATTATTACAGGGGAGTGGAACGACTCAAGTGCGACGCACAACCCTATGGGCCTTATAGACCTGGAATGCGCTCCTGTGACTCCACGGCACCAGTTGACCTAACACACCTCGTTATACGGACGCTGAATCCCCTTGTTTACTGTAGTTTTAGTGCTCGTTGCATGGCTAGACGGGCTCAGAGCCCCTTGTCCAGCCGAGGCCGGCCGCCTTGTTCACCCATGGCGTACATTGTGTCCTCACTCATTGCACACATTGTTAGGTTACGCCTGTTCAATCGAGTACTTAGTAACGTCTTATCATGCTTGATAACACCCACGCCTTAGCATACAGAACCCAAATCGACGGCGTATCTGCCACATGGAAGTGCTTTCAGGGTCCCGCAGAGTTTCACCTACATTACTAACATGATGAGGAGGTCAGGCTCCTCAATCTCGGCATCGTGCTCAGAAGGACTTCAGCCATTGCGCCGTCACATGACATGTTAGCTTATAAGCGAGGTATCCCGTACCCGTTTGCGTTACAGTTCATACGCATAAACCCATAGCAAAGGCTTGCAACATCGTGTGGGCTCTGAGTAGCACAGTAGATGCGAGCATGCTCCCGCCGACTTTCACAGGTAGCCCTTTGGCGACACGCCGCTGTTACCAATTCACTAAATACTGTTTACGGTACCAGGACAAACCATAGAGGAGCGCTTATCGCTGTTGCCGAGGTGGTCCTTGTTCAATGGCTGGTCAATAAATCGTTTGTTGCGAAATTAAGTTTGTTTGGCTTCCAGTTATTTTTACTGAATACAGATAACAAATATCTATTAGGTGCAATAAATAGTTTTGTCTAGATTGTATGTTTTGCCGTTACGGACGGACACACGGACACACGGACAGGGGCAATCCTGGGGGGCGAAGCCCCCCCGAAGCCGCTTCGCGGCGGGGGCTCCGCCCAAAAACCCCACGCACCCTGCTCGTAGTCCTCTTGTGTGACCACCTCCAGGAGCCAATCTGAGGGGGCACTGCTGGGAAGTTCATTGCCAGACAACAGTTCGTAGCCGACAAGTCGGACAGCCTGTTGATGGCAAAGCAGTAGTTAGCGGGGATATAGTAACCGTATCAAGCCACAATACTGCTTTAATGCATGCATGGAGGGTGTTGGTTGGAATGGGTAACAAATCAATCACTTCCCACCCGTTACATCTTACTGGGTCATCCTCTGGAAGTTTGAACTCCACCCAGGTGAAATTCCGGCCGTTCCAACCCAAATCTGATTCCAAGTCCACCCATTTGGTAGTTAAGCGACCTGCCGGGGAAGACAGCGCAGAACCATAGCATAAGTGAAGTTATGTGGATAGCTAATGCGCAGTGCACGCTGTACATAAGATGGCTGGGCAATGCATGCTTGACAGCGTGGGATTACTACACACGAACCAAGGGTGTCGGCCTTACATTCCCAAAGATACCTCTCCAACCCTTGCTGTACAACCGACTTTGCAAAAAAGCCCCAACCTTTCTGAACAGTTTTAGAATGTTGAGATTCAAAGTCCCCAAGGCAAAGGTCATTTAAATTATAAGCACGGTATACATTTCGGGTTGCACCCTGAAACCCCGACATTGTTACCATTAAAGTACATCTACTCAAGGGCTTGCACGTGCACTGCAATGCATGTAGCTATGGCTAAACGCCATGCCCAGAAACAGCCAATTTATCCATCTGGCCCGACATACCGTCGAACAGGTTTAAGACACTCTCATCGTATAGCTCAGTCACGTTGTCTGCACGTGATCTGCATGAACCCCTGCAGATGAGACCCGCCTTAGCTGCCAAGGTGCTGCTGACATGGGCATAAGCTTGCATCCAGACCGTAGCCTGAAGGTTGGGACATGACGTGATGGCAGGGTTTCAGGTAAGGGATTTTCTGTGTTACAGGAGTATGTGTCACAACTGTACATGTAGTGCATCACATGCTTTACATTGAATGACGGTATTGCATGCATAGTTTGGCAAACGTTACATAGGAAGGTTGCAATTGTTTGGCGCTTCTGCACCCTAGGTAACATAGGATGATGTCAAGCATTCCATTCGACCTACCTTGAAAACGATGGAGCTGGCCTTACAATTTAGCGTCGCTCCTCGGCACTGCATGAACTCGGACAGCAGACTGCAGACGGCTTCATCGCCGGCACCTGAGATGGAAAGTGTTCCTCCAGACAAAACTGTAGGATTCCGCACAAGCGCCCTCCCAAGGTATCGAGACTGATCTAGGGTAAACGGCACCCCATCAAGGCGCAACTCCATGAGGCAGCAGTGCTGTTCAAGCAAATCGGCCAGGCTCCGTATGCCTCCTTCTGTGATGGTGTTGCCTATATTGTGGAACGCATATGTCAATGCTGGTCACGCAAAGAAATGGCTGGAGTAACATGCGTGGCGACCTCGCAGAGGCAAGTTGCCAGAGCAGCACATGGATTGGAAAATCAAAACTCCACTAATTGAAAGGCACTTCACACACGCACCTGACAAGTCCAAGACCCTTATGTTTGATAGTGATTGCAACTCCCGTGCGACATGCTGAACGCCAACATCCGTGAGACCAGTTTCCTTGAAGTAAAGGGCTGTCATGCTGATTAGCTGCTGGCCGGTCAGAGCCGTTATGCCGTTATCGCCAATATGGTTCCCTGCATTGCAAATACTGGAACCTCACAACAATATACGCACTTCATCTACCTTTGCCGCTGATGCAAAAAACTGGCTGCAGAAGGTGTTCAACAGCCACTCCTTACAACCAACAGCGCACCTGACAAGTCCAAGACCCTTATGTTTGATAGTGATTGCAACTCCCGTGCGACATGCCGGACGCCAACATCCGTGAGACCAGTTTCCTTGAAGTAAAGGGCTGTCATGCTGATTAGCTGCTGGCCGGTCAGAGCCGTTATGCCGTTATCGCCAATATGGTTCCCTGCATTGCAAATACTGGAACCTCACCACAATATACGCACTTCATCTACCTTTGCCGCTGATGCAAAAAACTGGCTGCAGAAGGTGTTCAGCAGCCACTCCTTACAACCAACAGCGCACCTGACAAGTCCAAGACCTTGAGGAAGGGCAGAGCCGGGGCGAAGTCCCTCATGCCAATATCCGTGAGGCCAATTTTCCTGATGTAAACGGTTTCAACGGCTTTGAGCTTGCCGCCCCTGAGGGCGCTCGCCAGACACGCTATGCCCTCGTTGCCAACGAGGGGGTTACCTGGAATGCAAGCCCTTATGATTATTACCAAAAGTACGCTTGG
Organism: Astrephomene gubernaculifera; assembly: GCA_021605115.1. Classification (NCBI taxonomy): domain Eukaryota; kingdom Viridiplantae; phylum Chlorophyta; class Chlorophyceae; order Chlamydomonadales; family Astrephomenaceae; genus Astrephomene; species Astrephomene gubernaculifera. The sequence continues at coordinate 115,018 of BMAR01000071.1, forward strand.
ACGGAGCAGCAAATGAATGGAAACAGACACACTACACGTATGTCAAACTTTAGTGGCATCCATGCACAATTTGGTCACAAAGTAATGCCCGTGCTTTGCCTGCATGTTCAGTAGGATAAAGGACTGCACGTAAGTTAACCAATGTCCCAATACATGTATCACCCCCTGCAACAAGCTTACTTGAAAGATCAAGTGTTCGGATGTCAGTCGGGCCAAGCTCTAGCATCTTAATGAGTGAGGGAATGTGTTTTGAGACAAGTCCCTTCCTAGCGAGGTTGACATCAGCTTCCTTCCACGGGTATCCCTCCGCATCCTCGGGGTTGAGCAGTAGCAACTCCACGAGGTCCTTCTGCAGTTTCGCACCAGATAAGCAACTAGTTACATACTACTCACATACGTAAATGCGTGGGAAACAAGGGGGTAACGAGGAAGGCATGTTACCCCTTGCTGAGTGCAAACAGAGCGTATAGGAAACGCACAGTATGCTTGTGAAGAGGAGAAAGTAAGGTACGGTGTTACTGAGGGCACCCTTCCGTTGACACAAGCACCCTTCTATGGCGTCCTTTCATGTCAACGGCAGGACAACATAGACTGACACATCTCACCTCCGCCCTTTTATCCAAATCAATCCGCTTCCATGCAGCCACGACATCTATTAAGCCCTTGTCACTCAGTGATTGCTTGTTGTCCACTGATTGGTTATCAGTCTGGTCGCCAAAGCCCAGGGCTGCCTGAGCCTGTGGTATGCACAGATACCAGCCACAAAGGCGGACTTGACTGTGACAAGGGTTTAAGCTCACCCTTTATACATCAGCGTGTATAAACGCCTAGTCAATCCATCAGGACAAAATTCGTCAGTTATAGAAAGTTAGCTAGGTTTGAAAGACACAATCCTCTAGCTGCAGTGCTTGTGTCTTTACTTGCCTCACGCGTCAACGTGTTTGTGTAGCACATTAGGCTTGCACCACGCTTGGCCATTGCCATGATGAGTTCAAGATTGATGACCTCCACGGGAGCATCATCTGGGTGAATTGTCCTTGGATCAGTGGCGCCATCAACTTCATCAGGGTCTTGCTTGACAACGTTTTGGATGATGCCCAGGCCACCAGACAGAACTCGTGGGTTTATCCTCAGGGCCTCAGTGAGATATTCTAAACCTTTGCGCGTTAACGGCACACCCACGATGTTGAGCACGTCCAAACCGTCATGGCGCCCTAAAGCATCTGACAGGTGCTTCATGCCACTCTCACCAATGTCATGATTGCCTGCGTGCAAAATCCATGGCGCTTAGAGCTCGATAGGACAACAACGTTGGGGAAGACTAGACATAACTACATACCTAGTTACAATGGTTGTTGGCATGCACATACATTCATAGTTTGATGGTGGGAGGCGACCACAGGGAATGAGTTCAATTTGATGATACGATTCCAAGTTGGTTATCCCTCTTTCGTTTTCTTGGAGAAAGGCTTCTGGACAGATATCAGGGGATTAAGGTGTAGGGTCCGTTGGTATGGAAGATAATCCACCCACGCACACTGCATGGAGTAACGTGTGCATGACAACCCCATATCTACCCACAAACACATAAAATATAAGTCCCAACCAGCAGGTAGGTGCCGCCGCCACACAGAACTCGCCTGATAAGGTTAAGCTCTTGACTTGATCACTGATCTGAAGCATCTTGCCCAAAGACTCCATGTGCTTATCTCCAAGCTTCGTGTTCGAAAAATCAACTTCGACACCTTTCAGTGGGAACCGCTTCATGTGCTCCGGGTAGTCCCTCAGAAGATGCTTGGTTGCATCCTGTGTAGTTAAGTAGAACAAGAGCAAGCAGTTGGGATAGGTTCTCATGTGAACCGCGAGTGTGTAGGTAAATTATCTGCAGATTATATTCTAACCCATTTGAACTGGCCAAGAAACGCTAAGAGTTCCTGGTAGTTGTGAGTACGGTGTATTGGGCATCTCTGCCGTACAACTGCAGCTCAAAGGCCGCGCAGCCCTGTGACTCGGGGCTGTGCATGTCTAACAACAAATGCAAGCAGTAACGATGGTGTTGGTTCGCCACCTGTCGTGGCCCTGCTAGCTGGTCACCAGCTTGCATGCGATGTAGTGTGTCGCCAATTCTTACTTATGCCAGTGCTATCAGATAGCCGCCAACAGGAACCTAAGATGACCGTAATAGTTCGGAGCAGCTCCTGAACTACACACACGGTTTAGGTGCGCCCCCTTTCTGTCACAGGCAGGAAGAGAGATTGGGGCCCAAGAATGCGGACCTCGGTGACACTAGGTGATCAGGCTGGTGTATGGGCGCGGCTACTTGATGTGTCTTGCTGGCACCAGACTAGGCCATATACACTCTTATCTATGGGGGGTAATGTATGCTAGGACGTGTCTGGCTGGGAAACGGCTTTGTTGAGACCCGCTTTATCCTCATATTTGCATGCTTACTGTGTGCTGGAACTCTTCTGTATTGGCCCCGCAGCCACTTGGGGCTAATCCTGGCTAAGCTCGGACAATACTGGTTAAGAAGGGCTAACCACAGTGTAAGCAAAAATGGCGTTAGGTCCATATTAGCATGCTAAGATGGAGCTTAACCCAGACAAGGGGGTTCAGCTGCCTCAAAGCTGGAAAAGGGTGGAGCCCCTCCTGTTGAGTACAGGAACGTAACACTGGAATGGCACGGAGTGTGCTCCTGTGACTCCATGGCCAGTTGACGTAACACACCTTCTTACACGGACGCTGAACCCCATTGCTTACTGTACGCGGACGCGGACACTGAACCCCCTTGTTTACTGTAGTTGGAGTGTTCGTTGCATGGCTAGACGACCTCAGAGCCCCTTGTCCAGGCGAGGCCGGCCGCCATGGTGTACATAGTGTCCTCGCTCATTGCAATCATTGTTAGGTTACACCTGTTTAATGGAGTACTCAGTAACATCTTATCATGCTCGATAACACCCACGCATTAGGCTACAGAACCCAAATCGACGGCGAAACTGCCACATGGGAGAGCTTTCAGGGTCCCGCAGGTCGTTTAGGTTTCACCTACATTACTAAAATGATGAGGAGGTCAGGCTCAGCAATGTCGGCATCGTGCTCTTAAGGACTTCGGCAATTGCACCGGAACATCGCGATTAGCTTCTAGGCGAGGTACCTGTTTGCGTTACAGTTCATAGGCATTATGGCGCGCAAACGAATAGCAAAGGCCGGCAACATCGTCTCAAAGGATTGTGTGGGCTCAGCGTAGCACAATCGATGAACACAAGCATGCTCCTGCCGGCTTTCAAAAGTAGCCCTTTACCGGCACGCCGCTGTTACCAGTTCACTAAATACTGTTTACGGTACCAGGACACACCAAAGAGGAGCGCTAATCGGTGTTGCCGAGGTGGTCCTTTTCGATGGCTGGTCAATAAATTGTTTATTGCGAAATCATGTTTGTTTGGCTTCCAGTTATTTTTACTATATACAAATAACAAATATCTATTAGGTGCAATTTATAGTTTGCCTAGTTTATATGTTTTGACGTTACGGACACACGGACGGACGGACGGACACACGGACATGGCGGGGCGTGCCAGGGGGGGGCCGTCGCAACTTGGGTTGTGGGGTGTGGTGGGGTTTGGGGGGGTGCTGTTTCCCCATGCTGCCTTCCCGTATACATGCCTCCAACTTGCTCTCTTTCGCACACAGCGCCCCACCCAATCGCCCTGTCGCTTGCCACCTTTGTCCAACTCACCCTCTATCATTCTACGCTCCACGCACGCGCCGTCAAACATGCGGTGGCCTTTCCACTCGCCCTCACTCACATGCCGCACCTCCTACTCGGCTTCCCTCTCTTCTATTGCAGTAAGCGAAGGTACCGCTATTACTAGACATAGAAATAGTCATGCACTACTTCAAGCTGGCTTCCCCGTTTACTTTGCTTCGAATTACTTTCGTTGCCATCTCACGACTTCCACCTTATACGGCCGACCGGCTTCTGTTAGCGTCAGGATGTCAGGGTGTCTACGTGAAGTGGCTGGTCATATTTCTTTGTATCCGTGTGCAAGTCGAGTCGACTCCTTGCTTGAAGTCGGGATGTAGTCGCACTCGCCTGCGGTGCTCTTTAGCGAGGGTCTCCTACATGGCTTAGGCGCCACATGGCAAGTTCAAATGCTGCATTTTGATAACGTGGTGTGGCCGTTCGCGATACGTATATCAGTCAACCTAAGACAACGTTATCGTCCTGCTAACAGCTCATTTATACATCATAAGTTCAGACATCATAAATGCTATGCAGAATAGCTTTGTTCGGACGTGGGTTAGTGGTTGTCGAAAGTTGCTTTGGCATCGCAGTGTGCTCGGGTCCGTTTTGCCTTTCAATCGTCTGTACTTAAGCCCTGCTGGCAGAAATATGAGTGCGTACCGTTTTGTTTTCGCGGCAACCCGACACCGTCGCTGGAGTAAAAAGGCAAGTAGTGACAATTGTCGTACTAAAAACGGACATAGGATGTCCTTTTTTCGGAGGGCCTTGCTTGCCAATTTTAGATTATCGCGCCTTGTTTCTAGTCCTTTATTATCTGTCTGCAAATCGGGCTGAACTGCATTCGTTAGTGGGCCTCCTTTGACAGGTGAAGGGCTGTGGAAATGTCAGGCCCATATCGTATTGCCCAGCACGCCACCCGTGTTGCTTACTGCTCACGTGCATTCAACACGCCTAAATGCACACGCTCACATGGCGGCCCTACCAGTAAAGAGGGGTGGCTTGCATGCGTGTGTGGGTTGCATGGGGCAAAGGGCGGGGCAAGTAAAGCAGGGTTGCGGGCATGCGTGTGTGGGTTGCATAGGCCGAGGGGGTGTGTAAAGCGGGGTTGCTTACATGCGTGTGTGCATGGGTTGCATGGGATAAGGGGGTTAGTAAAGCGGAGTTGCTTACATGCGTGGGTTGCACGAAGCTAGGGGGCGAGTATAGTGGGGGTGCATGCATGCGTGCGTGGGTTGCATGGGCCAAGGGCGCGAGTAAAGCGGGAATGCATGCATGTTTGCGAGCGTGGGTTGCATGGGGCGAGGGGACGCGTAAAGCTACGGGTGCTTGCATGCGTGCGAGTATGGGTTGCATGGGGTGAGGGGGCGAGTAAAGCAGAGGTGCTTAAATGCGTGCCTGTCTGGGTTGCATGGAGCGAGGGGGCGAGTATTAGAGGGGGTGCATGCGTGCGTGCACGGGTTGCATGAGGCAAGGGGGCGAGTAAAGCGGGGGTGCGCGTATGAGTTGCATGTGGCGAGGGGGCGAGTGAACGGGAATGCATGCATATTCGCTGTTGTGGGTTGCATGGAGTGAGGGGGCGCGTGAGGCTACAGTGCTTGCATGCTTTCGAGTGTGGATTGCGTTGGGCAGGAGGGCGGGTAAAGTGGGTGTGCATGCATGCGTGCGTGGGTTGCATGGGCCAAGGGTGCGAGTAGAGCGGGAATGCATGCATGTCTGCGGGCGTGGGTTGCATGGGGCGAGGAGGCGCGTAAAGCTACGGGTGCTTGCATGCGTGCGAGTATGGGTTGCATGGGGCAAGGGGGCGAGTGAACGGGAATGCATGCATGTCCGCTGTCGTGGGTTGCATGGAGTGAGGGGGCGTGTGAAGCTACGGTGCTTGCATGCGTTCGAGTGTTGATTGCGTTGGGCAGGAGGGCGCGTAAAGTGGGAGTGCGTGCATGCGTGAGTGGGTTGCATGGGCCAAAGGTGCGAGTAAAGCAGAAATGCATTCATGTGTGCTGGCGTGGGTTGCATGGGGGAGAGGGCGCGTAAAGCTACGGGTGTTTGCATGCGTGCGAGTGTGGTTCGCATGGGGTGAGGGGGCGGAGATGCTTGCATGCGTTCATAAGGGGGTTGCATGGGGCTAGGGGGCGAATAAAGCGAGGGTGCGTGCATGCGTGAGTGTGTTGGTTACATGGGGTAAGGCGGCGCGTAAAGCGGAAGTGCTTGCATGTGTGCGTTGGTTGCATGCGGCGAGGGGCGGGGCAAGTAAAGCGGGGGTGCGGGCATGCGTGTGTGGGTTGCATAGGCCGAGGGGGCGCGTAAAGCGGATTTGCGTGCATGTGTTAAGAAAACTGGCCGCGAGGAGGAACGTACTGATATTGTGCGTGTGTGGGTTGCATGGGGCGAGGGGGCTTGGGAAGCATGGTTGCTTGCATGTGATAAGAAAATTGGACGCGAGTAGGAGCGCACTGTGATTGTTGGAAGATGAAATCCACACGGAACCGCCGCAGGAGCCGTGGAATATGGTAGCGTATGTAGATATATAAGTCCAGTACTGGTGCTGAGAGTAAGTAGGACGTAAGAAGCACTCTCGGAAAACGACCGGACCTAGGGCTTGCATGTGTTTGTGTGATTCACGGGGCGAGGGGACGAGTAAAGCGGGAGTGCTTGCATGCATGCGTGTATGGGTATCTTGGGTTGAGGAGGCCAGTTAAGTGGGGGTGCTGTCCCGCATGCAGCCCTTCTCCCACTGCCCCTCTTTTACTTGGGGCTCCTTGCGGCCCTCCTGCATGCGGCTGTCTTCGTAATGGCCCTCCAGCACACAGCGCCCCTCCCACACGCCTATACACACGGTGTTCCTCCCACTCGCTCGTATGCGCACATTGCCCCATCCTATCGCCATCCTGCACGCAGTCTTTGTCCCACTCATCCATCATGCTACGCTCTTCCCACTTACTGTCACGCACGTGACACGCCGTGGCCCTTGCACTCGCTCTCGCTCTTGCTATCACATGACGCACCTCTTACTGGGCTTCCCTCCCTTCTTTTGCAGTAAGAGGTGGTACCGCTATTCCTTCTCCTGACATAGCAATACTCGTGCACGGTTTCAAACTGGCTTCCCCGTTTATATCGCTTCGATTTACTATCGTAACGAGCCACTTCCACCTAAGACGGCCAACCGGCTTCTGACACCGTCGTAATGTTAGGAAATGTGTGCTTGGATTGGTTGGACACATTTGTATCCGTGTGCAGGTCGGTTCCTTGCCTGAAGTCGGGCTAAAGCGCACTCGCCTGCGGTGCTTCCCAGCGTGGGCTTCCTACATTGCTCCGTCCTGCATTGCTCCGGCGCCAGATGTCGCTTTGAAATGTGGCGAAATGTGGTCATTAGCGGGGCCGTCTTTACAAAGCCGCCTCTTTGGTGCTTTGAGTACCGTGTTTTGCATTGTACATTGGTTGCCATTGGCGAGCCGTTTCGGCGACTTTTTCGCGTTAGAGACACACATCTTAGGGCTCCAACTTCGCGGTGCCTTTGCCTTAAAGCAGCCTTTTCGGTGCGCTAGGTAACGTGTTAAGCACAGTACTTTTAGTGGCTTTGCCTGGCCGTTTCGGCGACTTTTTCGCGTTAGAGACACACATCTTAGGGCTCCAACTTCGCGGTGCCTTTGCCTTGAAGCCGCCTTTTCGGTGCGCTAGGTAACTTGTTAAGCACAGTACTTTTAGTAGCTTTGCCAGGACGAATGGGCGACTTTTTTGCGTTACGGACACGAATCTAGGGCTCCAACTTCGCGGTGCCTTTGCCTCGAAGCCGCCTTTTCGGTGCGTTGAGTAACGTGTTAAGCACTGTACTTCTGGTGGCTTTAGCGGGCCGTTTGTGCGACTTTTATGCGTTACGGACACACCCCTTAGGGCTCCAGGGTGGGCGCCCTGACCGGCCCCCCCTCACCTAGCGCTCAAAACGCCGCCCGTGATGCATGTGGCGCTTGCGACCTTCAAATGGGTTCGGAAAACGCCACTTGGCGACGCGTTGCGCGGCCGAGTGGAGAGAAAACAGCCAAAAACAACCGGCAAAACTCATGTTATGGGTGGGATTCGAACCCGGACCGCGACTTTTAGCGCTCAAAACGCCGCGTCCCTGTTAAGGCGCTTGCCAAAAAAATGTTACACGAAACCCCCCCTCCCTATTGATGCCTTTCCTTCGCTGCTTCGCTAGCTCCGGACTCCGTCTACGACGTCGGCCTCCGACGTCGCTACATTGCTCCGGCGACAGGGGCAATCCTGGGGGGCTCGCCCCCCCGAAGCCGCTTCACGGCGGGGGCTCCGCCCAAAAACGCGTGCTAAGAATGACTTTAACCAAGGTTAGCATCGGACTTGCCTTGTCTGTTCTTAACCCTGTACACGCTTGGTAGACGGGGATGGCTCCCAGTAGATACACAGGAAGGTCCTCACCCGGGTTGTGGGCTATGAGAATGCTCGCAATTAAGCCCAGGATTGTGGGCTCTGAGCATGCTCGCATATAAGCCCAGGATTTTGGGCTCTGAGCATGCTCGGAGCACATTTAGAGCCCATGGCCAGGGCTCCATGTGCAAGGCACGCATTTCAAGGCATGTAACCACCCATTCTGGGCCGGGACATAGCTGCCTGCTGGGAGAGCAGTAACGCGTTCAAACTGGGTCATAATGGATAGCCATGCATTAAGGGTCATTGTGCATGCCATTTAAAGCGGAATTCTTGCTACTTACTTCCAAGCATGCTCAGAGCCCGGGTTCAGGGTGTGTCATGAGACCTTAACCGGGAGTACAGTAACATGTTCAAACTGGGCCGTGATGTATAGCCATATATTAAGCCTATTTGTGCATGCTATAAAAAGCGAAAATCTCGCTACTTATTTCCGAGCATGCTCAGAGCCTAAAATCTTGGGTGTTACTGCGAGCTCTACTGCTCAGAGCCCACAATCCAGGCGCGGACCTTATTCAGATACGAGCATGGTCCCGCCGACTTTCACAGGTCTTCGTTATTTGACACGTCACTGTTACCAATCCACTCTATACAAGTTACGGTACCAGTGAAACGTATAACAGGAGCGGTAATAATCAGTATGGCCGTGATCTGTCAGGAATCGTTTGTTGCAAATGAATTTGGTTGGACCTGCAGATGTGTCTGGTTTGTATGGTTTTTGGGCGGAGCCCCCGCCACAAAGCGGCTTCAGGGGGGCTTCCCTGCTGGGTTGGTCCATTTCCGGTAGTACGAATGGTTGGCTATGCTGCTGTTGAGCTACACCTGCCGTCTTTTATGCGGTTTCATTCCACCTTTCACGTGTCTTTGGTGCGCCCATACCGTAAAGCTGACGAGTCCTCCCCAAATTTAATATAGGAACCGGGACCGGTTAACTGGATTTACAATGAACCCCAGTACTCAGTTGAGCGCATCCTGGATTACAGGCTCCGTCACGTCCCTTCTGGTCGGCGCCATCGTAATGCACGAGTACTTGGTCAATTGGCTTGGTCAAGTAAGTGGCTTGGTTACTCGTCTGAGCACAACAGTTGGGAGCCTGCTGGCACTCTACCCCGGATCTGAAGCCTCTGCTGGATGAGGTTCGACTGCAGACTCAAGGGGCAGCGAGGAAGCTGCTGCGAGAAGGGGGATTGTTGTTGTATTGCACTCTCTACTTAGTGTAATCTGTGTAGCTGCTGTGGCTATTAGTCTTCCTGCTGCGGGCTTTGCGTAGCTATAGCCGGGTTAACTTGCGTACTGGGTGAATTTTGGCATGGTGGTGTACGACACCATGACGGCAGCCCGAGTCCTCAGGGCTGCTTAAGCTTCGCGTGTAAGTCGGTTGCTTTATCTTGTTTTGTTGTTCAGTGACTGCTGTATGTAAGACACCGTAAACCCGTTAGTGTTGACGGTATTCTCGTAATGTTATGGGAATGGGACTGTTTCTGTAACAGTTGAGACACTGGTCTCTAGTGCTTAATTGCCTACCGATTGCCATACTTAAATGTTATGTCTGTTCGAGACTCTACAACTTCAAGATCTGTACGAAAACCTTCGAGTCGTCTACTTTGGGCTTTGCCCACCTCAATCGGGAGTTATCACTACCACCAACTTTATGGATATTGTAAATTGGATACCAGAGCTGGTATCAAGACCTTGTGTGGTGCACACCCATCCTCCTAAAAACGGCAGGCACCTGTGACATCAAGCTGTTGCACCCGATGAACATTACTGCCAGTTCACATGGAATGGGAAGGGAGTACACCTTTTACCTTCCAGAAACCCCCGATAACAACAGATGACAACTAACCGCAACCCCTATCCGTCACTATCTCCTCCATAAGGTCAACGCCTTGCCACCGCCTAACCCTGGCCTAACTTCAACTTAGTTCCGGTTACACCAACCGCAAGCAACACGTACGGCAACCCAACTGTATGGGCCCTGCCGCCCACAACAGACAGCCAACGGTTAACACTCGCAATGCCATCGGCACCCAGACAAGCTCACAACGTCCTCAAACGTCTATCAACGTCTATCTGTTAACATCTCCGCGCTCCGGTCCACAGCTTTGACAGAGTGGGTTGTTGGCAAGGTTTTGAGTATAGTTGCCATGGCAATCTGCCACATGACAAGGGACGGATGATGATGAAAACTAAAGGGAAAATCAGTAGGTTTGACGCGTTGCCGTAGAAGGGCGGCAAAGTAGCATATCCAGGCGGTCTTAGCAACCGTGATTTTTGGGCAGAGCCCCCGCCGTGAAGCGGCTTCAGGGCATCTTACCGCCTGGGTAATCATTATAGTACCGGACTGTTGTTCTGCGCCTTCTACAGCTACTAGAAGCAGCCATGGCGCTCTAACTGGACCTCCGAAAACCTTCGCTTCAGTTGTAGTAATATTCAGCAGCCCAAAACAACAGTAACACATGCAACAGTGATACAACGCTGCTCCATGGCGCCTTACAAAAGCTCGACCCGGCTCCGAAAACAAGCGGACAGCAGGACAGCCGGACACATCCCACCAACCACCATATACGGTTGGCCCCAACCGCACACACGGACAGCCGGCCGCACGGACGCTCATCATCACCCAGCGGATTGCCCCTGTCCGTGTGTCCATAACATCAAAACATACAAACTAGACAAAAATATTAATTGCACCTAATAGTTGTTTGTTCGCTGTATTCAGTAAAAATAACTGCAAGGCAAACCAACTTGATTTCACAATAAACAAATTATTGACCAGCCACTAGGAGCAAAAATGCCGTTTTGGGCCAACTGAAACCCCTAGGCTACCAGTAACCTGAGCTTGAATTTAATGTTTGTGCAGCACAGGCGCATACGCATAAGCTGTGTTAGCCTTGTAGCCTAGTGGCTAGCCATGTGAAAGTGGCGAGCCAACATTAGCCAACCATCGGAAAGCCTATCGGTGAAAATTGCACCGAACTCTGCACTGAGACCCCTACTGCGCCATTCTGCGCTTCCCGGCATTTCGCTTGGGCTTTTTCTGACATATATACGCCTTATGCTTGTGCGCGTAAGGAAGCGTACACGCATGGGCCGCCGATGCCCAGTTCAATTTCTGGCCAGTAAGTCCGGACGTCCAAAGCCAAATGTCACCATTCTGCTCATGTACAGATCCGGCTTGTTAGGCACATTTCCATTGTTACCTCCTGGCCAAGGCCCCATCCCGGTCCGAAAGTCAGCGCCCCAGACACTTTGTGAATTTGCCCCAATAAGTAGTCAAGAGATAAAGAAGAATTCCTTGTAAGCTTTCCAGGAGGCGCCTGTGTAGACAGGGCCAGTCAAACTTTTCACCGGCTTCATACTGCATTCCACCAACGGCCGAAGGCCGGCCCAAGCGCTCAGATTTCGCAGAGCTTAGAGTAATTGCAACCCATTACTCCTTGTCAATATGCCTACTTATAGGCAAAAGTCGGATTCCATTCGCTGCGCTTTAGGCACTTTTCCATCTCGGTCAATTGGGGCAAGGCCATAAGTCAGAGCGCCATTTCTGCTCCTAGCGAGCCATTGAAAAGGACCACCTCGGCAACACCAATTAGCGCGCCTATATGGTGTGTCCTGGTACCGTAAATAGTATTTAGTGTACCCTAACAATGTTCCTGTACTGAAGAGGAGGGGCTCCGCCCTTATCCAGCTTTGAGGAAGCTGAACCCCCTTGTCGTTCCTGACACATGGATACACGGACAGGAGCACTCCGTTGGGTGATGAAGAGCGTCTGGCTGTCCGGGTGTGCAGTTGGGGGCAACCTTGGTGATTGGTGGGATGTGCCCGGCAGCTCCGGCTGTCCACTTGTTTTCGGAGCCACATCACAGCGGGGGTTCCGCCCAAAACGTCATTTATAGGTGCATACAAAACCTTTGCACTTTGAATGAGTTTCAAACTTGCTGCCTGACTCCAGTGGAGGTGAGTTGCAAGTTTTACCAAAAGAACATTAAGCGCTTATTGATATCTATATGGTAATGTTACATCCACCTTGCTCCTTAACCTCGCTTTTCATAAGAACCCTATTCCCCCCCCCCGAGGGTGTTATCATTTTTTGGAATCCAGTATTCGACTGCTCAACTCGCGCCAGTGAGGGAAAGGAAACCACCGGTTGCCTTTATGCCGTGTCCTGTATACTTTGACGCGATGGTGTAGTTATGCTGGGCCCCAGCAGCTCCAAACGCGTTCGCCGCTCAATGGGCGGTTCGCCTCGGGTGCAAAAACGTACATGGCCCGCCCCCCCGCCCTTACACTGAGCATAAGCCTATTGAGTGGCGCTAGCTTTGCGATGCCTGCTTGCACTTTGGCAAATGGGTCCCTAACATGGTCGCCAACATTGCTGTCCTCAAGCCAACAGTTCCTTCAAAAGAGTACTTCTATAGGCAAAGCCTTTAGAGTTATTGTACTTCACGTGATTTTGTGACCCAGGAAAATTGTCGTCACGACTTTCAGCGCAATGTGAACTGCATTTGCATGCTGCGATACGCCTACCTAAGAACGAATTCAACACAGCTTTATTAATCGGCATACGTATGCGCAAGGAAAGCATGCATACTTGAAAAGCGAACCAAGTTTGTTGTCCGTTAGTGTCTGGGAAAACTATTGCAGACACACGCGGACACGAAGGCACTCTTATAGAATGCTCTTCAATAAAGAACTGTACTCCGTATACAATAACGTGTTCAAGAGGTGAGACGCGCGAACAACACGCGTGCGACCCAACCTAGTGTTGCTAACATTGAACTCTGGTGCAACCCCTTCTACTTTTACTGCCATATCCGACAAGCCGTTACTTACATTCTTTGAAGCAGTGCTTTCGTGACGCAAGCTAGTTACCTGACTCGCAATGGAGAACGGAGCACCAGTAGTTGCACATGTGCAATGCGTGTGTTCTTCGCGCACATGGGCCGAGGAGCGATAATCGCAACGTGCGGCTACCGTGGGAGACCGTTGCCACTTGTAAATGTGCACGTTTGATGGATGGCCACCCGTTGCTCCTGCCCATCAACAAGGGGGTTCAGCTTCCTCAAAGCTGGAAAAGGGCGGAGCCCCTCCTATTGAGTACAGGAACGTATTATTACCACTGGAATGAATGCGATTAGTACAGGGGAGTCCGAACGACTCAGGGCCTTATAGACCTGGAATGGCACGGCATGCGCTCCTGTGACTCCACGGACCAGTTGACTTAACACACCTTGTTATACGGACGCTGAACCCCCTTGTTTACTTTAGTTAGAGTGTTCGTTGCATGGCTAGACGAGCTTAGAGCCCCTTGTCCAGCCGAGGCCGGCCGCCATGGCGTACGTAGTGTCCTCACTCATTGCACTCATTGTTAGGTTACACCTGTTCAATCGAGTACTCAGTAATGTCTTATCATGCTTGATAACACCCACGCATTAGGCTACAGAACCCAAATCGACGGCGTATCTGCCACATGGGAGTGCTTTTCAGGGTCCCCCAGGTCGTTTAGGTTTCGCCTACGTTACTAACATGAGGAGGAGGTCAGGCTCGGCAATGTCGGCATCGTGCTCCTAAGGACTTCGGCAATTGCACCGGAACATCGCTGTTATCTTCTAGGCGAGGTACCTGTTTGCGTTACAGTTCATAGGCATTATGGCGCAGAAACGAATAACAAAGGCCGGCAACATCGTCTCAAAGGAGGTGGGCTCAGCGTAGCACAGTCGATGCACGCAAGCATGCTCTCGCCGACTTTCACAGGTAGCCCTTTGGCGACACGCCGCTGTTTCCAATTCATTAAATACTGTTTACGGTACCAGGACAAACCATAGAGGAGCGCTAATCGGTGTTGCCGCGGTGGTCCTTTTGAATGGCTGGTCAATAAATCGTTTGTTGCGAAATTAAGTTTGTTTGGCCTCCAGTTATTTTTACTGAATACAGATAACAAATATCTATTAGGTGCAATAAATAGTTTTGTCTAGTTTGTATGTTTTGCCGTTACGGACACACGGACGGACACACGGACGGACACATGGACAGGGGCAATCCTGGGGGGCGAAGCCCCCCCGAAGCCGCTTCGCGGCGGGGGCTCCGCCCAAAAAGGGAACAACATTGATTAAGCATGCACAATGGCTGTTCTTGATGCACATGAGCCGATCAGCGATAATGGAAACGTGCGCTACCATGGGAGACATCGCCACGTGTGGTTGTGCACGGTTGATGGATGGCCACCCGTTTCTGCTGTCCATCAAAAGGGAACAGCATCAATTGCGCATTCATGATGTTGCTGTTCTTGCTGCATATACACCATTCGATATGCGTATGCTCAGTGTAAGGGCGGGGGGGCGGGCCATGTACGTTTTTTGCACGTGGAGCCGCTGGGGCCGGCATAACTACGCCACACGGCGTAAAGGCAACCAGTGGATTTCCGAGGAACAGCAGCGCTTGCCTTCCTTACTACTGCTGTTCTTTGCCCTAAGCATAGACGTATAGAAGCAAGCATCGTTAACAACTGGCCAGCGTGCGGGTGCCCAGCACTTCGTCAGGGGGGGAAGAATTCACCGCCCCCCCGCTGACACACCCAGGATTAGTCGAGGGGGGGGGCTCGCTGTAAGTCCCAAGTCGTTTCGGCCCCGTGGTTCCCTAAAAACCTATTATTATCTTTGGTCAACCCTCCATGCTGCATGCCCACAGGGACATGACGGAATCATCAGCAGTGTGGAATGGGGCCCGGGTATCCAATGACAAGACCATCCGGCTATGGGATGCAGGCAGCGGCAAATGCACTCCACCTTGAAGGTGAGCCAAAAGGCATGGCAACCAGCAGGCATGGTAAAGCAGCCTACACCCAAGAAGTACCATGCAAAACTGCGGTGATGTCTTCTGTTTGGATAGCTTGTCAATAAGAGGTAGTGGTAGGTTCCTACAGGCCAAAACATGGATCAGATGGCACTCTTCGTGTTCTCAATGCCGGCACCCCGTATTGTAAGTGGTAATATTGCGTACACACAGAGCATTTAAAATGGACAAATGGCAATAACCAAGAAAAGACATTACATTATGTAAGGAAGAGGAACGCCATACATCTGAGAAGTCCTTAGCTGCAGTTGTTCAAATGAACACCATACCTGGTCTACTTCGTAAGCCCACTGGTCATCAGATGCAGCAGCGATGGCAGCAGCAGTAGGGGGGGGAGGGCCGGTCCACGGCACGACTGCAGATGATGGTGATGGCGACTGGCTGCGAAGATAGGCGCAAACATCTTCCCACGAGAAGATCTCCACAAGCAATGTCAAAGAAGCAACCGTTGGTTGGCTACCGCTGACAGTTGGCTTGTGCTTGGAAAACATTCCGAAATTGACCAGATATAATAATAACTGGCGAGCTGTCCACTTGCTAAGCGTAGGACTCCAATCACCAAGGATACCCAGCCCAGCATCAGCACATATGAGTGCCTCCCACTTCTTGTCGATGCCAACCTCCTCAGTATGTAGCCTCTGAAACACATCCATTTTTGTTGTCCTCGCCCGAGTGCGCCAGTAGTGGTCTTCAATTGAATCAGAAATTTTGCGCTTATAGTGTACATGCTCATTATCCCGATACTCAATGTTCATTGCGATGCAAACTCGGCTGCTGCTGCCATGCCATAGCTCCAAGAAGGTCTTCAGCATGACAGTGTCGAGGGTAGCGAGGAATGATAGAACCACCACGTTGAGGATGGCACTGAGCAGGTTGGGGTCGGGTAGTGATTCATTGACATCATTGGACCGGTAGAGGGCAACATAGACTGACATACCAACTAGGGCTAAGGGCTGAAGGGTGTCAATAAAAATTGATGACCAGCAGAACCAAAGATACAGCCTTTTCCAGCCAGCCCAGGTTTGACGTGGGGCATCGTGTTGGTTACTGCTGTCAGTGTTGGCATCCTGGACAGAGTCGGTGGTGTAGGGTGGTGATGAGGTATAATAGCTAGGCCGGATCCAACAAATAACACGCTTTTTATAGTTGTGCAGCCAAGTTAGTAATCTGCTTTGAAGTGGACTGAAGCATTGGCTACCACAGGCAACAGAGGCAGCTTTGGCAGGTGGGGAGCTGTTGGCAGAGCCTGTGCTGTCGGCCAGCGATGATGTTGTATAGCCAGGCTGCTGGAGCTTGCAAATAAAACGCCATAAGTAGCACAGCCCCTTGATTGACTTGTATATGGTCATCAAAATGGGGACCACCTGGAGGAATAGGACACTGATAATCACAACCCACCTGCAAATACAGTGCAAGGCAGCCAAGGGAAACAAGAAGTTCTTGTTAGGGTATGCTGCTGGGCTGGGTGAAGCGCTGGTGGTATTTCACACTCTCCTTGGCCCCTGCTGTCCATGCACGTCTTTTTGGGCGGAGCCCCCGCCGCGAAGCGGCTTCGGGGGGGCTTCGCCCCCCAGGATTGCCCCTGTCCGTGTGTCCGTGTGTCCGTGTGTCCGTGTGTCCGTCCGTGTGTCCGTAACGGCAAAACATACAAACTAGACAAAACTATTTATTGCACCTAATAGATATTTGTTATCTGTATTCAGTAAAAATAACTGGAAGCCAAACAAACTTAATTTCGCAACAAACGATTTAATGACCAGCCATTCAAAAGGACCACCGCGGCAACACCGATTAGCGCTCCTCTATGGTTTGTCCTGGTACCGTAAACAGTATTTAATGAATTGGAAACAGCGGCGTGTCGCCAAAGGGCTACCTGTGAAAGTCGGCGAGAGCATGCTTGCTTCCATCGATTGTGCTACTCTGAGCTCACACAATCCTTTGTGACGATGTTGCCTGCCATTGCTATTGGTTTGTGTGCCATAATGCCTATGAACTGTAATGCAAACGGGTACCTCGCCTATAAGCTAACATGCGATGTTGGGGCGCAATGGCTGAAGTCCTTCTGAGCACGATGCCGAGATTGCCGAGCCTGACCTCCTCATCATGTTAGTAATGTAGGTGAAACCTAAACGACCTACGCGACCCTGAAAGCACTCCCATGTGGCAGTTACGCCGTCGATTTGGGTTCTGTAGCCTAATGCGTGGGTGTTATCAAGCATGATAAGACGTTACTGAGTGCGCGATTGAACAGGCGTAACCTAACAATGTGTGCAATGAGTGAGGACACTATGTACGCCGTGGGTGAACAAGGCGGCCGGCCTTGGCTGGACAAGGGGCTCTGAGCTTGTCTAGCCATGCAACGAGCACTAAAACTACAGTGAACAAGGGGGTTCAGCGTCCGTATAACATCCGTGTTAGGTCATCTGGTGCCGTGGAGTCACAGGAGCGCATGCCGTGCTCATTCCAAGTCTATAAGGCCCATTGAGTCGTTCCACTCCCCTGTAATCGCATTCATTCCAGTGGTAATAATACATTCCTGTACTGAAGAGGAGGGGCTCCGCCCTTTTCCAGCTTTGAGGAAGCTGAACCCCCTTGTTATGCATAACACGTGCTGCTACTTTCGAGCGTCTACCGTACCTAAGCTAACATGTATATAGCTTATTGGCCCGGTTTTTGGCCAGCCCTTGATTCCAGGCGCTCTGCTAGGCCGCGGCTTGGAAGCATGGGAACAGCTATAGGGATACCCCGGCGCCTTCCTAAAAACGTTTCTCTGAAACCAACTGGAAGTAGCCCAGTAAGCAGCATGCGCGACATGGCTATTTGTAATTTTATAATTATAGAGACATGGCTATTTGCAATGTTGCATGGAGATAAGCAAAGCAACCAGGCACACGACACATGGGCCTGCTATGAGATCGCTTTGGTCTGGTTGGTAGTATGCAAAGTAAGTGCAAGCTGGCCTACCAGCGGGCGGTAAGAGGTTTTCTTATAAACCCCAACCCAAAATTTCCATAAGAAGGCCTCGGAGCCACCCACCCACCATAACTGGAAGCCAAACAAACTTCGCAATAAAACAATATATTGACCAGCCATCGAAAAGGACCACCTGCAACACCGATTAGCGCTCCTCTTTGGTGTGTCCTGGTACCGAAAGCAGTATTTAGTGAATTGGTAACAGCGGCGTGCCGGCTAAGGGCTACTTGTGAAAGCCGGCTGGAGCATGCTCGCATCTACTGTGCTACTCAGAGCCCACACAATCCTTTGTGACGATGTTGCCAGCCTTTGCTATGGGTTTGTGCGTATGAACTGTAACGCAAACGGGTAAGGGGCACCTCGCTTACAAGCTAACATGCCATGTGACGGCGCAATGGCTGAAGTCCTTCTGAGCACGATGCCGAGATTGCCGAGCCTGACCTCCTCATCATGTTAGTAATGTAGGTGAAACCCTAACGACCTGCGGGACCCTGAAAGCACACCCTACGTCCGTAACAAAACCTGCCTGCCTGCCGGCACCGTAGTTGCACTAATGTTCTTACAATATAATTAATTATTTCAGACGGTAAAATTTTTCTAGAAAAGTATAGCCTTCCCAGTAAAAAGCATTAAACGTTTTCCAGAAACTCAGGGGATTGCGGTAAAAGTGGAGGAGAGGCCGGCTGGGCGGGGCGGGGTGCGTGGGATGGACAGGCGGGGGGGTTTAGACATGGCTAGGCAGTATGGGGTTTGGAAGGCGGTGCTCGAGATCATGGCCTGAGACCAAGGCGTTTAGGGATCCCCTGACTCAAACACCCTCCCAAACCTTCGTCTGTTGCCCCCATGCGCTTCCGGCCTTCACCTGTGGTAATTGGGGTTGGGTTACAGTGTTCCTGGGAGGCCCCCAAGGTCAACGCTAGCCACTACGGGACCGGTAAATTGTTTTGAGTGCCGGTGTAAACCTCTGGACCTGCCGTAAGAAACTTCATGTTGTAAACATATTGGAAAATAATTTTGCTTACGCAAAACCTCTAAAAGAGAAAACACTAGTGCAGCTACGGTATCTGCTATGGGACAAGTCGTGTTCACCAACACCCACAACGGGCAGTGATAATAATGCATTACAACTCAAGATCTGCAGCCTGTCTACTGTAACTGCCCTGCCACATAAAATATCGCATGTGTATGGCCCCCCCTGCTGCCGTGCAAAGGTGGTCCCTGCATCTAACACTGACCTAAATACGAGTTCAACACATTTGTGGTTGAAATACACCACCCTATGTCTGCCCCTGCTCTCCCTACATGCACGCCAACTTCGTTGAACGTGGAGCCTGTACAGGTTAATTGACCCAGCCCCGCCTTCACTAGTAAGCAATTTTGTCCATTTACTAAGTTCGTGTTCACTTTCTTGTCCATTTGGGAACTAGACGGCTCAATCTGGGCTACTGTGGTCCAATGCTGATGTGTCTTGGGACCCTTAAAGAGCCGTGCCCCTTATTTTGATCCAAGTATATAACAAATGATTGGGAATGTCCTCATGCCAACATGCTGCAGCGTAAAGAACAACTAAAAACTGGAAGCACACCCGGAGTCCCCACACAACATGACATCAATTTGATTGGGCGGTCCGTTTTTGCATTGAGGACTTACTCTGTTCTCCTTGCAGCACTTGTACGAGGGTATATCTCCACATCCTCACCAAAACGTGTTCTTTCCAGCCATAGCGTAAACAGGCCAGCAATGAGCCATACCAATGACGTGGACACCAGCTGCACAACGACAGACTTCCAGTCAGCCGCCATCAAGAAGAACTGTGATATGGCATCATCACAAGCAATGGGAATGGTGAAGGCGACGGAGGGCTGATCCCAGTCGCCTCTCTCAGCCGGAAGCCCTGCTGTGCAAAATGAAGGGACAGAGATCAACAAATACATAACATTGCCATAGCCCCATATATCTTTAGGAGGTACTTTATTGCGTAGGCAGCGAAGTAGCCAGCGAATCCCTCAGAAAGATAAGTGCCTAAACCGTGAAGGTTCACTCGCAACAAAGACAGTTCGTAACCTGCTTGTATCCCACCCTTTGCACTCACCGCTGCCTTTGTTGCTCTGAACACTATTTTCGTCGACCTGCTTCTGTGCATTCTCGACGTCTACAGGTAGGGGTTCAGGAAGCATGTCTAGTATATAGTACGCCTCCATGGGAATGGCATGGTTGGGAAAAGCATCAAGGACGAAAAATAAGAGGGTGGGTATCATATAGACGCACCAGCGCGGCAATGGAAACATGCTAGGAAATGTGCTAAAAGAACCATGCCGGGGAAATGCTGGTGAAAGCAGCACGAAGGTGAGCCCACAGATGTTAAGCTCGTTCATGCCAAGAGTGCTTGGGGGTCTGGAAGTTGCAAGTGGGGCCGCCATACAATACCGGTAGTATAGTTGCAGCGTTTGCAACATGACATTGACATACGCTTATAACTCGAGGTGGAGGCCAAGGACAGGGACCTAGCTAGGGGGAACCTCGGCCCTGCTGGGGCTCGAGCAGCAGGCCCATGGGGTGACTCCAGAAAGGGGTGCGGAATCAGAGGAAATGCTGTGGAATGGGCGGCAGTGCGGAGGGGTCGAGTACAGAGGCTGTTCCAGTCGTGAGGTTAATGGCGGGGATGGTGGCAACATCTGGCATGGAGGGTGTTTGCAGTGGCCGGATGGGCGTTAATTGTGGCGGAACTTAGGGTGGAGCGGAGGTGAGGGTGGGCGGACCGGTGGGATTTATAGGAGGAGGGGGTATTACCGTACCTGTGTCTGATCACCGTGCAGCCATTTAAATAGTACTGTATTAGCCTAAAGCTTACGTTAGGAAGACCGGAGAGCAGAGCATTGGAAATGCAGATACTTAAAGCTACGGTTCACATCGGATGAGAGAGGAGGTGTATGTAGGTATGGATGGGGCCAGTGAAACCCGAAATTTCGGGTCAGCGCACAATGGGGGCCACGCCATGGGCAATGTATTAGTTAATGCGCAGTCCTTTACTAACACGCAGGCCCCGGACCGATTTTTTTATTTAGGTTTCTTTTGTTCGATGATCACTGGGAGTTACAGTGGAAAGGGGGGGCGGGGGTAAAAGAGCATACTGACGAGGGGGCGGGTGGGTGAAGGCCAGAGCATGACAGGAGTGGTGGCGGAAAGGGTGTTGATGGCAGCTGGGTCAGTGGAGATAGTGGGATAGAGGATGGTATCCGTAGGAAAAGGAGGGTCCTTGTGTGGGGGTACTTGTGTGGGGGTACTCCAGCACGAAGATGATGCCGACGCACAAAGGAAGAGAATACAAAGGTGCGCCAAAGCGCTTGAACTTCCAACTAGGTAGGGGGCCATCGCTAGGGGAATTGGAGAGTATAACAGGGTCCACAGTGGGCTGAGAACGCTGCTGTCAGTGTTAAAGTGTTCGCTTATGCAGCCGGTGGTATAATTAATTAACATATGCGGAGTACGGATGGCGGAGGACACTGAGGAAGTGCTTGAGGTGGCCATCCGGAGGGACACGATGGCGTAGAAGACTCCAGGCCGAAAGTGCGTCATGGATAAGGGCAACGATGATAATCAGTTAAGAACTGTACGTTAGGGGCCGTTTACATATGCGCGGAACTAAAATCGAATAAGGCAGAAACCTTTCTGTCGCATAGAACTCCCGACCTTTCAAGGATTGGGAGCGTGATCAAAATCCTACACGTAGCTGAAATTGCGGAGTCTGGAGGTGCATGCGGGTCACGCATATGTAAACGGTTCCTTAGCATGGAATACGTGATGGGTGAGAGATTGATAGCAGATGGTAGCGTCATTAACTTGACACTCGTGTTCGCTGTTTAGGGCCCTCCACAACCACTGAGTGGGCACACACAAATTTTCTGAGAATGGCCCCACTAAATGTTTTTTGGGCGGAGCGCCTGCCGTGAAGCGAACCTGTACACCCCGCCCCTGTGCCAGCAGGCCATCTCTCACCCAAGGTGGCCGGCGCCGTTTCCTATTGATACCATGCTAGAATGGCATTAACATGGCTGGACGTACTTATCTACAGTTGCCATGGGGATTCAAGGGTCGGTAACACCCAGCGGAAACTATGTCATATGCAAGGGCCATTCCTTCAAAGCTGGTGTGGTGTGGAGGGACGGCTGGCGGACTTGTCGTGTAGTTCGCTTACGTTGTCCTGCTCAACCCCAGCTAGATCCCCGGTACTTCGTGTCGCAGGGATTTCACCTCATGCCAATGTCATACACGTGACTAACATACCGGCGCTATTTACGCTTTTCCTCATAAAGCAAGCTTGATCTGCAACCTTGTCTCCCCGGCCGGAGCTTCCTCTCCATGCCCAAGCAGCCATGGGAAGTGAAGCATACGAAAACCCCGAATGGGCCCCCCAACCCCGTCCCTTACTGTCCCTCCATTCGGCATCACATCGTAGAAACAGAAGGAACAGAAACCTTTAGTGTCCCCCACCTCGCCCCACCCTGGGATTGGGACTCCAGCCGCTGCGCTATTCATTTTACATTGCCCCACCAGGGGGGGTCAGAAATTGCAAAAATAGACCCCCAAGATTCAAACTAGAGGTGCTTAGCGTGGGGACTTCGACTCCGCTTAGGCCTCAGATTAGAGTTTTAAAAGCTTTATTGTAATCCTTCTTCACTTCTTATGTATAGAACAAGTTACAACAACAAATGGTACAATTCTCAGCTGAACTACAGTAGCCCTGATGGAACCGCCTGATTTCCAATTTGCCCTAACGAAAGATACAACGTTTAGAGAAAGAAGTAGATGCGGAGGTCGCGAACACGGCTAGTTGTGTGCACCGCATGTGCCACCAATCATGTCACGAAGGTCGTGTGAAGCTACAACGACCCGGATCACCTGCAGCACGCCACCCTGAGGAACAGCTGACGGAGCTGTACAGAGTTATCACTTATCAGGGACAAGCTCCACTCAGTTCTTCAGCGAGACAGTCACATGGCTGAGGGTCGCATTGCAGCACTCAAAAGCAGCAGCGGCTATGAAGGGGGATGCTTCACGGGTTCGGGGGGAGGGTGCTCGCGGGGGGGAGGTGCGGGTTTGTCGGGCACGGACGAAGGGGGTAGCAGGGGTAGCAGCAGCAGCAGCGGAGGGGGGAGTGGATGATGTGTATGCAGTGCAAGATGAAGCGGATGCGGGAAGTGGCGCCGGGGCGGGGTACTGGTCGAAGGCGTTGCACGACAGGGGGGAAGAGGAGGCAGGGGCCAGGGTCAGGAAGTGATGGTGGTGGTTTTCTGCCCGCCTCCCAAGGGGGTTCTTGTTTAGCATTTAATAGTTTAGCATACAATAGAGCTTAAGCAGAGGAGTCTGACGGCTTTTCTCCCGGCGGGCGTTTTAGTAAAGTTTACACATTGTATGACGCACTTTCTGTACAACAGAGGTGGATGGGTGGTCCTGGGGCCTACCCTTATAAATATTCATTATGAGGTTTATATATATCCTTACCCCCCCTGGTCCGGGTGCCAAAGTCCGAAAACCAGGGATGGAACTAGAATACGCCTCCCCAACTGCAACTCCCTCATGTTAAGCCACTTACCTGGTGCGATAACCACGCGAACATTGGCTGCGGTTCCTCTCTCAGCATCCGTTGCGACATTTGAATTATCAGTATGCACACCTATCACAGAACAAAGGAAAGGTACAACTGTCCGAGAATCCATGGGGGACGTGAAGTACAACAGGAGTAAAAACAGACTTGGAGATACTTGCAGTTCCACCTGGTTCAGAGCAATCAAGCGTCCACGGCCCCTTTGCCTAAGAAGGCCTCCTAAAGCGAGTGCGAGAGCTTTTGAACCCTTGGGACTAAAGGCAACACCAACCTCGCTCACCCTGCTCCTGGGTATCAGCGTTCAAGGCGCCTAACGCGCAGCAAAGACGGCGCCATAATAGGGACATCTATGATGAAGGCCGTCCGTAGCCGGTGTCCGTTGTGGAAAGGGAGCGACGCGGGGAAAGCGGAATGGTTGGCATCAGCATCAACGAACCTGGGCACTAAGCTCGGGCAACCATGTGAGGCAACAGAACGCCGCCAAGCTGCCTCGTGGAGGGACACATATTGTATGCTGCCCCTCGGACTAACCTGTTTCAGCAAAGTTTATGGCCGCCACATTACGAACCACACGTCGCCCACATTCCTACAACTAGGTTGTTCTCTCTTCACCAAATGTATATATTAACATGTTAAGGAATTGTCACCTATTACGAGATTGTTAGAAGATAATGATAATCGTAGCGCCCAGACACTATAAGTCTGCACTTACGGTGTAATGCAGCTAAGTCTCCGGGAAGCTTCTTCGCGGGGTTCGATACATCTTGTTACGGTGGTACCGTCAACACAAATGCGCCTCGTACGGAACTGTACCTAGCACGTGGTCATAGGCAACGGTTTCCTCTCTGTTCCCTTCTTGTGTTGTATCCTTTGTTTGTGCAGCGGTCCACGAGCCTCCTGGCTTGTCTGGGCATTACGAGCCCTTAGCTTGTAATCACCATCAAGCAACAGTACCAAGCATCCTTCTGGAGTGGAGCTACACTAAAGTAAAGGGCCCAGCTGGTTACACTAGCTAAAGAGCCATGCGACTGCATGGACTGTAACCGTTGTCACATGAAGCATGTCAGCCCTAGAAAGCGGCTTCTACCTTCCATGCACTTTTCTTCCTCATTCCACATTCTCATGGGACAAAATCCAAAAGAGGGAATCCAATTGGAAGATTCCGCAATGTGTAGGTGCCGTTCCCGGCAGATTGCTCAATGGACGGCTTCCATCACGTTGGAGCCCTTGGCAGCCAGCAGGGAAATGGCGCTGGCAGCGATGGTGGGAAGAGAGGGGACCGGGCTTTAGGCTGGGGACGTTGTGGCCATGGAGGCTTGAGGCAAGGGGCCGGGGCTGGGGCTTTTGGATTGGGTCTGACTGAGCGGGGTTTGAATGGGAGGATTTCTGCATGGGCGACGGTATGCAGAGTCGTCGTTCGTGGTCCGCATTTCGTGTTAGAAAGTCGAGTTTCGCCTGTATGTTGCAAAGGAAAGCATGAAACCTACTCTACCACCCTCCCGTCCCCCCACCCTCCCTCCCATCCGTCCCTCGCCTCACCCCTCCCAGGAGTCAGACCAGTACGGAAAGCAGCAGGAGTGGGTTGCCGTACTGTACTCTGGCACGTACTGATTACCGGGGAGCCCGTTCGCCTGCCGGTGCCGGCGAAGCAGCAGCCGCAGTGATGACCAGCAGACAGCGGCAGCACAGGAAGCAGGGCACGCAGTAGCAGCCGCAGCAGAGCCCTGCCTTAGCGGCAACCCCTTCAGTAGCATGTGAGCTCGCGAGCCCCCGGAAATGTTGCTGCCCACTCCCCCTCATGGTAGCTGCCCACGCCGCAGCCACTGGTTGCGCCCCTGCAGCCGCTGCAACAGCTGTAGCTGGGCGTACTCCGGGTCAAGTTCAGGCTCTACTGGTCTGGCGAGGCGCGCTCTATCCGCACCAGCAGCACAGGTTGGGAGCCGGGAGCAAAGCACGACACACTCAGCGAAGTTAACTATGAAGACAGCATACCTTCCCATCACTACGCACATACTCGTGTGGACCAACGTGGCGGCCGTGCACCACTCCGTGCACCACTCCGCTTCCTCCGTTATCCTACCCTCAACCCCAGCAGGCCCCATCGGGCTGCCCCTATGCTGTCGAAGCGTCCTCCCCGCTTCCCTCCACCTCCGGCGGCTGCCCGGTGCAGTCCCCCTCCTCCGCCTCCCCTTCCGCGGACGGTGGCACTCTCAACCCGCTCAACAACATCCCCGCCTCGCTGTCCGCCATGCCTCCCGAGGTCCCCGGCCTCAGCTCGCAGCGGCAGACCTCCAACATCCCCATGTCGCCGCCCGAAAAGTTGCCGCCGCACCAGCAGTCGGGGCAGGACTTCTGGGTCTACCCCTCGGAGCAGATGTTCTTCAACGCCATGAAGCGCAAGGTGGGGGCCGGGGTAGCTGGTTGGGTGTAGATGGTTAGGGGTAGCTGACTAGGAATAGCTTGCTGTGGGGGGGGGGGGGCTGGTGTCAGCATGTAAGGGGGTGTGGCGGCTGGCGGGTGCCTTAGGGACTTGCTAGTTTCTAGTTTGGGAGGGAGGGATGCAAAGGGTCGCCAACCCCTTACCTCCCCCCCTCCCTGTCAGGGTCTCCTGCTGTTCGACCGACACGACTGGATGGTGGACCGCCGCGGCAAGGTGGGGGGCGGGGCGGAGGGGGGCATAGCCGTAGGAAAGGAGCCGTTTCCGTATTTGCATACAGGAATCCCTCAGGGGAAAGGGCGGGACACCGCTCGCCATCGCGGGGGGGCATGTTCGTACCCGTGCAAGTACGGTAGATAGGAAATTGGGAAGGGGCAGCGCTCTTGACTACGATGCGCTGCGGCATGCAGCTAGCAAACGTTCTTCTGGTAGGGATTACACCGCTTGTGCCGGAGGGCTTATGCCTGCCTGCTGCCAAGAACGCCGCATGCTTGCCTCAGTTGTAACCACTTTGACATTGTTCCCGTACTTTATGTCACATGGTCAGTGTTTTGCCTTCGCAATCTTGTAGTATTACATTGGTGAGGGCCCTCTGGGAGGGGTTATATGGTCTTGTACATGTCTTTTTGTCTCCTCTCCCTCTTCCTCCTCCTACCCCACCCCCCTCCCCAGGTGCCTTGACATGTCCATAGTGGCATGGCCCTTTACCCCCACTCCTCCTGCCCTTTACCCCCACCCTCCCCCTGCAGGGCTGGGACCCGCAGGCTGACGACATGCGCAGTGTGGTGGCCATCCACAACTCCGTCAACGAGCGCGCCTGGCGGGAGGTGATGGCGTGGGAGCGGCTGCACTGCCAGGAGTGCGCGGAGCCGCGACTGAAGCGCTTCCAGGGCCGACCCAGCGACCTAAGCCCCAAGGCGCGACTGCTCAACTTCATGGTGCGTGTGTGTGTGGAAGGGGACACGATATCGAATCAATAGATGGGCAGGAAAAGGGGCAGGCAGAGGGGGAGGAGTAGTGGCAGGCCGAGGAGGGTTTTGTTGGGTAGGGAAGCGTAGCGGGGGTCCTAGATATCCTTAAGATGCTATCCCTTCGCGCATATCCCTCTGTATCTCTCTGTTCTCTGTCAGATTCCTATGACGCTGCTGACTCGCGTCCTTGCTGATGACCCGCCCCCTTTACCCCTGCTCCGCCTCTCCCTTTCCCTCCCTCCCAGGGTTCCGGACTGCCCTTCGACCGCCACGACTGGGTGGTGGACCGCTGCGGCAAGGAGGTGAGTGCCCGCCATTCCTGCATGCAGCTAGGGGTGACCGCGCTTGCGCAGCTTCCGGTAGAGGCCATTTGCTCGCCTGCCACAAACGCCTAACTTTTGGAATTATTGCACTTGCATGACACTTTGTTTCCACACATGGTTTTGCCTGGTCTCCATAGGTCCCTCACCATGCAACATCACATCACGTCACAACTCGTTACCATGCTTCCTTGCCTCCACCCTCCCTCCTCCCCGTTCCTTCCCCCCTCCCCAGGTTCGCTACATCATCGACTTCTATAACGGCGCCCCGCAGCCCGGCCAGCGCGCCGCCGCCGCCTTCTTCCTGGACGTGCGGCCCGCACTGGACTCGTTCGAGGCGGCCTGGGACCGGGTGCGCATGCAGCTGTCCTGGGTGACGAGCGGCCGCTGGAGGGACTGAGCGGGGGAGGACGGGAAGACAGAGGAGCCATGCGTTGAGGAGGGGAGAGGGAGGCGCGAGTGGAGGGGTTAAGGAGGATGGATGAATCAGCAGAAGAGGGAGGGAGTGTAAGGAGGAAGGGTGCATAGAGCGGGTAGGCTTTGAAGTATGCGATTGCGGGTCGGCTGCGAGCTCAGGGAGCTCCGTGGCAGGGATGATGATGAGGAGGGAAGGAGTGCGTGCAGGTGATGGGCCGGCTGTTTGTAAGAAGTAAGGAGGGAGGGCTTTGTGCGCGGTTGGGCGGTTTCAGTGCCGTCACGTCACCATGTGGGTCAGGGCTTGGTGTGTCGGGCGTGTGCGACCTCTGGGGCTACGGTGTCCAGGGCGGCGGATGAAGGAGTCACACTTGAGGGCCCTTGCTTGAACACCTAGCCGTGACAAGCGCAATCACGCAGCACAACCCATGCAGCTGCGTATACGCGACGTAAGGTGGAAATAAGAGGCCAGGTCATCGCACGATCGCAGGCCTCACAGCACGGATGCCGCGTACTGTCTGGCACATTTCCGTTACGCACGCAACCACGCAGAGGGGCGAGCTCGGAGTTCTAAACACATACACATAGATACTTATACCTACCTACTTACTACTCCGGTCCTTAGGTCCGGTCGCGTTACGACATTGCTATTACTGCTTTACACTGATTCCGATACTACTCGCTAGCTCTATTCCAACATAGCCAACGGACTTCACTTCACCTGTGGCGTTTTCGGTGGGAGGACTCCATCTTTCGGCAATCACAGTACGTTTCGCCTCGCGGCCAGTTATTTTAACACATAGATAATTCATGCGCTGTCGCATAAATGGGGCTCCGCCGCGGCGCGGCTTCGAGGTGGCGATGCCGCCGTAAAAGCGAGCGCGTGAATTCGACCATACTATAAGACGCAACTTAAATGAACCTGTTACCTTTATCAAATAATATTGTCAGCGTGTCCAGGAAAGTTTACAACGCATAGACGATGACCAGTTAGGAGTCGACGGCAAGAACCACTTACCGGGTGTAGATAACGTCTCTGACGTACCATCCTGCAGCGGCATGTCAAAAATCGATAGGCCCGGACCTCGGCTTTTACGAGGCATCCGAGCATCAGACTAGCAGGCGAAGACATGCTCGGCGTTGTTTTCAGCTAGTCGGCATGCTAAGAAAGATGCTCATGCAACGCACCACAATTTACTTCCACTGCAATGGAGGTGATGCGAAAGAACACGACAAGCGGTGTTCGCTTTCTCTTAGCTGGAAAAGGATGGAGCCCCTTGACGCGGCTACGAACATATGATGGCCACTGGAATGACAGGCATGCGTATCTGTGACCCCATGGCACCAGCTGAGCTGACACCCCTTATAAAAGGCGCTGGCAGGTCTTTTTGGGAAACCTTTGGCTGGAAAGCCGTAATAACAACCCTTGCTTAAGAAGCCGACACCCCTTGCCTGCAAAAAATACTGCCCGTGCCGGCGGTGGACGGGTCGGGCTTGGGGTATTAGCTGGCGTGCTTGGTGTCATCCCTCTCGCTGACACACCTTGCTTGGGAAGGTGACATCCCTTTTGCTTGAAGTTGTTGTGTTTGATGCATGCATGATCTGGCGAGCTGGCAACCCTTTCTCCAGTAAAGGCTGACAGGCATGTCGCTTTGACACCGACATGTGCTAGTGCTGTGTACAGTGTAAGATAGCATATCCATGCCTCAGGGCGGAGCCCCCGCCGTGACACCGCTTTAAGAGGGCGATGGGGCCCCTTAGGATTGCCCACCTCCTTGTGTGCGTGCGTGCGTCCGTATTGACAAAACTTTGGCTGCTAGGTACTGTCCTATGTAACAGACAACCAACTTGGAGGTACAGGCTAACAGGAACGGGTTCCCAGTAGATGCAAGCATGGCCCCACCGACTTTTGCAACTTTGCGCTTTGCAACAAACCGCTGTTACCTACCATTGCTGTTATTTATTCTGTGTTATAATACAGAACCGGTTAAACGTCATATTCATAGGAGCGGTGTCGGTGGCCGATGTGGATGGCTGGTAATGAAATTGTTTGCGGCGAAACGGTTTTTGCTGAAGTGGCACCTAGTTTTGCCCAATAGAGATATTACAAAATGTTAATTTCAAGTTCCAGTCTGGATTAAAATAATATGCTTCGCCGTTAAATTATACGCGCACGGACGTATGGACATCGCAACGGGGGCTCCGCTTACTTGCAGTGAGCGGTAAAACAGTTCCAAGGAAAGCAGTAAGCCGTAAACTGGCGGCGGAGCTTGGAGTGATCCCAGGCGCCAGACCTGCCCATTCTCGGTGACCCCTGCTCGGTACGAAAGGCGCCGACGGGTACTGGAATGGCAATTACGTTCTTAAGATCCAATACACACCATATGGAGTTACCCGTACGCGCACCATACACACGACACCGAGGGCAAGTTCACCATCGACAGGCGCACGCCAGCTACTAGTACGTTCCTACGCACAAGACTACATCCAATTTATTGTAACAGAAACTGTTTCTCCCTCCATGGCCAGTTGTGTCACCTCGCGGCCTATTGAGGATTTGACATTTCAGTAAACTGACCTCTGCCCCAAGGCAAGCAAACCGAGTTTCAGCTGTAGGCCCATCACAAGCACCCAATTTGAACCATAGCGGCCAACTGCTGCCGCCGAACCAACAATTCGGCCTTGGAGGCTCACCCCCCAGCCACGCTCCCCGCAAGTCTCAAAGCCGCGGAGCAGCACGAGATTAACAAGAAAGCGCCAAGCAAATTAGTACTAAATACGGCAAAAGGGCCCGTAGAACACACTAACGACACAAACGGCATGTGCCATTAACCCATTATAGCAGGCAACCAGCAAAGGCAACCGCCGGAGCAAGAAGGAACGGACCTAGCGACCGAGTCCACCGGCAACCAGTGTTATACGATACGTGGCACGCACTACGGACCCCACTACGGAGGTACGACATGACCGCCACAAATATTTCTTGGCCATTGCCGTGAAGCATTGCTAAGAAGAAGCTAGTTCAGGAGACTCAAGAAACTAATTCCTAGTGTACGCCTGTCTGCAGAAAACCAATTCTCGTTGCCCTCCTCCACCTTTGTCTGGGCTTACTTTTGGAATGTTGCCTACGGTATATGCACCCGAAGGCGGCCTGACCCTTACGCTACTAACCATCTAACCAAAACTAAAAACCGCTGCATTCGCCGCACCTCCTCATCAGCTAAACAACAAAGCAGGAACCGTATGTAAGCACAAGCAAGGTCCACATGACGGCCACAATACTCTCAATACCTGCGCGGCAAGACAAATACCACTGCAACCGTTCTAACTCTCATTGTTCTAAGCAGGGAACCGCAACTAAGGCAGGTAGACGTCGCAAATCCAGACCATTACGCTAGTACTGGAGACGCCCTAAGGATTATTCCAGCCTAATAAACGCCAACAACCCAATAGCAATTGGCACATTACACGGTATCCATCAACGGCAACCATCTTATAACGGCTGGCAGCGGGGGCTTGCACAAATGCCCACTCAATCAGGTCTCCCACGGATGCCGGCGATACACGTCGGCACAAACGGCCCACCAGCAGGCCCACCAAGGCGACGAGGCCTCCGTCAGGTGCAGGCGCTCTCAAGCAAATAACTATTGATTAGCACTAATAAACATTAGAAATCCGCATGTTCCCGGTGGA
Source organism: Astrephomene gubernaculifera (assembly GCA_021605115.1). Taxonomy (NCBI): domain Eukaryota; kingdom Viridiplantae; phylum Chlorophyta; class Chlorophyceae; order Chlamydomonadales; family Astrephomenaceae; genus Astrephomene; species Astrephomene gubernaculifera. The sequence continues at coordinate 146,468 of BMAR01000071.1, forward strand.
CCGAACGGTCACGGAGAAAAAGGTATTCCATTGGGCAGAACAGCCATACGCGCGGCACTTGGGGCCCACAAGCAAAGACCCCGACAAAACTGCACATGGAAACTGACTCCGAAGTGTCATTCCACCCGACTACGAAGACACTCACAGGCCGTGGTAGACTGACCAGATGCCCTCAAGCAGCAGAAACCGCTAGCCGCCAGCATTGCGGCACTTCTAGCTGCCATACAGGTCACGATCAGGCAATGCGGACGAATATCCTGAAGGGCAAGTCGTACACAAGTATTTGCGCAATCGACCGTGCTGCTGCAACGGCGGTAAAAGATGGCTGGCTAGAACCCCGACAAGTAATTGGGATAAAAACCCGTACGAAAAGTATATCAACCACCATATGCAGCATTACTTAACAAGCAATTTACCACGCACCCCAGTGCACGGTCTTGGTCCCAAACCACTCAACACACAGCATAGATTAATCCCAAACGATGTCCAGATAATAGTTTCCGATCGATGAGCATGTACATACCCTCCGGGTATGTACATGCTCATCAAATGACACAGGGCCGGTTGCTAGCACATTGTACTCGTCCATCCTAGCCACGCACACAGTTCAGACAACACATGCATGAAAATGTGACTTACGGGGGCCTCCGTCTTTTTGTAGGTGGCACTTGGAAGTCAGGATTATCTCAGATGAGCGTGTCATTAACCAATCATAATGATCACGCTGCTGCCCTTTTCACTGTTGTCCTCTCCTGTGGCAGTGTCAACGCTGGATTGTGCCTGCCACTGCTGCACCTGTGGCGACGGTGGCGCGGTGCCAGAGCCGTAAGATGCCAGCACTGCCGGCGGGACCATGGGCAGATACTCCTCCACTTCATCAGCCACCTCTTCCAGGTGCGGCGGTGTTGGCAATGCTGGTGGCTGCGGTGGTGCTTGCCACGCTGCCTTCTCAAGCTCATGTAGGATTGCCTGGATGGCCCGCAGCTCACCTCCGTCAGCATCAAACGCCAGCATCAGATACGCTTCCTCCTTTGGGGGAGAGCGTAACTCCTTAATGTACCTGCCGGGATAGTCATAGCCCAAGCTAAGACCGGGGTCATTGAATTTTGCCAGCACCACCGGGTGGAAACGTGCGGTGCGCAGCAGCACCTCCGCCAGTAGGGGGTTGTCAAGCAGGGCCTGGTACTCCGCGCATTTCACCTGCAAAGCCGAGAAACCGTAACAATGTATATGTTACCAGTTATATGTCCCCTTAGCCCCTCCACAATACATACCAGCCTGGGTTTGATACTCGCTGGTGCTTTCACCACGCTGCTTAGCAAGTCCACCAGCTGCCTCAGTGCAGCTTTACGCATTTCTATCGTCCCATCCTCAATAGCTGAGGTCAGGCGGCCGAGGGGCGCCATGCAGGTCTCTGCTACTGGTGCTTTCGTGCCAGGTGTGTCGTTGTCAGGATCCTGAGTGTGGACACGCCAGGCATGTAAGTAAGGGAGCGTTCTTCACGATTAAGCATCCAGGGACTCTTTAAAGTGTGCAATGAAGTCCTTCGTAAGCACCTAAATGCAAGCCCCCACTTCCATGGTCACGTACCGTGTAGAGGTTCCAGCACGCTAGCTGCATTTCATCCCCACCGCAGATCTTGGTAATGATTAGTCGCACACGCCGGACCAGCGGGGCAGCAGCGCCAACTAAGGAGGACGTGAAGCGCGTGAAAGCTCTTGGGTGGAAGCGCCCAGGGAAGGTCTGGTTGCTCCGCTCGTCCAAAACAGTCCATACGTCCTGACGCCCTGTATGTTGAAGAGGGTCAAGTGGGGGTTATCAGGGCTTCTTGCCTTACCTGTACGCTTTGACCCCTACGGACATACCCATCCGTGCACCCACCCTGCTCATAGTCGTCTTGTGTGACCACCTCCAGGAGCCAGTCCGCGGGATCACGTACGTCATAATCATTACCGGACATCAGCTCGTACCCAACAAGCCTAACAGCCTGTTGTTGGAAAGAAATTGAGCTTCCTCAAAGCTGGAAAAGGACAGAGACCCTCCTGCTCAGTACAGAAACGTACTACGATTACTGGAATGCGAGGGCATCCCACGGCATGCGTTCCTGTGACTCATGTAACACAGACGCTGAACCCCCTTGTTTGCTGTAGTTTGAGTATTCGTTGCATGGCTAAACGAGCTCAGAGTCCCTTGTCCAGTCGAGGCTGGTTACCTTGTTCACCCATGGCGTACAAAGCATCCTCCCCATTGCACACATTTATAGCTCAAGAGTTCATTCGAGTGCTCATTGTTACGCTTCATAGCACCCACGCAGCGGGCTACCGAACCCATATCAACGGCTTAACTGCCACACGGAAGTGCTAGTGAGGTCATGCATGTCACAGCAAAGGCCAGCAGCGTTTTCACAAGGGATTGTGTTGGCTCCGAGTAGAACAGTAGATGCAAGCCCTCCGACTTTCACCGGTAGCCCTTTGGCAGCACGCCGCTGTTACCAATCCACTATTTGTTAAGGTACCCGGTAAACAAAAAAAGGAGCGCTTATCGGTGTTGCCGCGGTGGTCCTTTTCAATGGCTGGTCAATAAATCGTTTGCTTGTTGTGTATCCAAATTTATTTGACTTCACTCTGGGACAAGGGGATTCAGCTTCCTCAAATCTGGAAAAGGACGGAGCCCCCCCAATTGAGTACAGGAACGTAATGCTACCACGCACTGGAATGGCACGGAATGCACTCCTGTGACTCCACGGCACCAGTTGACGTAACACACCTTGACGCTAATAGGTGGGTGTTGCCGTGGTGGTCCTTTTGAATGGCTGGTCAATAAATCGTTTGATGCGAATCCAAGTTTGTCTGGCTTGCAGTTATTGTTTACATACTGAATACAGATAACAAATATCTATTAGTGCATTTAATAGATATTTTGTCTAGTTTGTATGTTTTGCCGTTACGGACACACGGACAAGCTGCTTCACGGCCGGGCGCTCCGCCCCAAAACCGGGGTGTTAGCTTCTGTATTTTAGGACGTGTCGAAGTAATACGGAAGGGTATCTGATAGTGAATTATATTACCTCGATTGGAAGGCCATGCTTAATGGTATTTAGTCATCCTTCGACGCTCCTGCACGGATCCCTGCTTTCTGTGTCGTAGTTACATATATTGTCGAAGTGTTTTCGTAATTGCGGTCGTTAGTGGAGTATGGACGCAATTCCTGGGATACGGATATCTACTGCATGATTCAATTGACAATTGTCCAAACAAATCTACCCCTGTACGGTTACCATGAAGTGGCAAATAATCACGTACTAGAGTGACGAGTTACGGAATATTGACCCATACCGTACTTTTGTCTGATCACCGCCCAGCAGGAAAGCTAGACAGGGGTTAATGTTTTCAAGCGCAGCGCTGTAAGGAATTATTATTTTGTAACGCGCAGGGGTCGTCTGGTCAATTATTCTCCAGCCTCGCGCAGCCTTTAAAGTAGTACTGTATTAGCCTAATGCTTAGACTTGGAAGACCAGAAAGCAGAGCACTTTAAATGCAGAACCTTAAAGTTACGGTTCAATTCGGATGAGAGAGGATGTGTAGGTATGGATGGGGGCAGGAAAAGAGCGAAACCCGGAATATCGGGGCAGCACACACTGGGGGCCACCCCATGGGCAAATTTTCAGTTAACGCGCAGTCGAGTCCTTTGGGGAAATAATTTGTTTTAACGCGCAGGCCCCGGACCAATTATTTATTAATGCACATTTTCCAAAAAATATTTTTTTGCGCGATGATCACTGGGATGTACGGTAGTACGGATGACCATCCACTATTTACGGAGTCCTTCGCCTGGGATACGGAAATATCCTCCCCAAGATACTACCCGCCACATAAACCAATCGCAACAAACCGTACAAACAACGAACCAAAATCACGCCATTGAAAAAATTCCAAACATGCCAACTGCTTGCACGGGAAGACTACCTGAAAGCACGCTTTTAGCTAGTTTACATACTGTCATGCGAGGTGGCAAGTCATCTACAAGTCATCACGAAATGGAAGCATCCACCTACGAGTCCCAATGTCATGCACTTGCTGGCCGTACAACTGGCTTATATACTCGCATTTCTGTGCACCCCTATAGCAGTCGAACCGGGTCTTACCCCCCTGCCAGCCCGGTTACCCCCTCGTCAGGTCGCCAGGTAACCCAAGCACCAGTCCGTTACCCCTCGGTCAGGAACATGGTTCTGCCGGAGTCGTAAGTAAATGTAAGACTTACCATGCCAAACGTTAACTTAACGCTTATTGTCGCCATCTATTGAGGTTCGCGGCTGGCCAGCGGCCCAGGAATGGGTTGTACAGTTCAACTGGCAAGCCGCTGCTTTGTGCCACAGCAGTGCCCTACTGCCTTCAATTCTATTGATAACTGTTTGATCCTAAATTATTAACAACCACATTTTATCTACTCGTGACTTATTAACTGGTGCACGCACCATATCCTGCTGTTTCCGTTCATGGCGTTGTGCAGCTGCCTTCTTGCTATCACCGCACTTGCTTGCAGTTATCACCACCCACAAATTCTTACCTCGATGTCCTCTGGCAGTAGGTACTCCACCCATGTAAAGATCTGACCACGACGTGGTACCGCACACTCTAACCATTTGGTATTGGGGCGTCCTGTCGGGGAAGGCAATGCATGGGTGACCCAAACGCCAAGAGACAATTTTAGTGCTTCGGTGAAGGCCATAGGTGCTGCATATGTATGGCTGCTGCAGGTTTATGGTTGTGTGCAGTGGACTATCCGTTAGTTACTTTTTGGCTTGCTGTGCACATGAGTGACCAAGTCCTTAATCCTGGTCTGACCTACCGTCGAACAGCTGTTGTACAGTGTGATAAATGTCGCGAGTCACGAAGTCTCCACTGGCTCTGCTTAAACCCCTGCTGAGCATCCCCGCCTTAGCCGCAAAGGTACTGCTGATGTCAGGGAATTGAACCGCCATCCACTTTGTGGCCTTCAGGGAAGTAAGGACATGGATGATGATGAGGGGCCTCCTATGAGATAGGGGTAGACCGCATTGCTTGACATCGGTATCCCCTCTCTTACAGAAAAGCTTGACTGCAATTACAGCCCTTAAATAATTTGAACCGTACATAATGACCAGCATACTTCCACACCCTTGGCATACGTGAGATGCACTCCGTGCGACGCACCTTAGTAACAGTTGAGTTGGCGCTGCATTTCAGCTCCGCTGCTCGGCGGTGCAAGACCTCGGGAAGCATGGCGCAGATAGCTTTATCGCCTGCACCCGTGATGGAGAGCATTCCTCCGGACAGTACCTTGGGGTTCCGCACCAACACCCTTACGAAATACTGGGACTGTTTTACGGTAAATGGCACCCGATCAAGGCGCAACTCCGTGAGGTGGCTGTGGTATTCAAGCAAATCTGCCAGGCTTCGTAAACCTTCATCTGTGATATTGTTGCCTGAGGAGCACACCGTGCAGGTTACAAAAAATGGCGGGAGTAACATGGTGACAATTGCAGTGGTTTGTTTCCGGATTGTCACGTATTGTCACTAATTATAAAGCACTTCTAGCATACACACACGCACCAGATAAGTCCAAGACCCTCATGTTGGAGAGTGGTTGCAACTCCTGGGCGACGTGCTGGATGCCAGTATCCGTAAGGCCAGCATCCTTGAAGTAAAGGGCTGTCAAGTTGGGTAGCTGCTGATGAGTCAGAGCCATTATGCCGTTATCACCAATACGGTTACCTGCATTGCAAGTACCGAAACCTCACAACGATATGCATGGGCGCAGTACTTCATCTACATTTGCCGACAATGCAACAACAGGAGCAGAACCCGCTCATTGGCCACTCCTTACAAACAGCAGCGCACCTGACAAGTCCAAGACCTTAAGGGATGGAAGTGCCTGGGCAAAGTCCTTTAAGCCAGTATCCGTGAGGCCAATGTTCTTGATGTAAACGGCTTCAACAGCATTGAGCTTGCCGCCCCTTCTGAGAGCGCCCGCCAACCACGCTATGCCCTCGTTGCCAATGAGAGGGTTACCTGCATTTATTAATGCCATCATGACGTTTGGATGGGGAAGCAGATTGATGGAACCCGCCGCATTCAGTGGTATCCGTGTGCGGATTGGGCAAGCTGTTTACTGCATGCGAGTAGGATGAAAGACTGCACCCACGTTAACCAGTATATCTCCCAATCCATGTAGCATCCTCCCATTGGTACTGCTTACTTGAGAGGTCCAGCTTTTGGATGTAATCTGGGCTTTGCTCTAGCATCTTCATGAGTGAGGAAATGTGGTTTGGGACAAGATCCCTCCCGGCGAGGTTGACATCAGCTTCCTTCCATGGGTATCGTTCCGCATCCTCAGGGTTAAGCAGCAGCAACCCCACAAGGTCCTCCTGCAATACAGCATTATTTTGGGACAAGGGGGTTCAGCTTCCTCAAATCCGGAAAAGGGTGGAGCCCCTCCTCTTGAGTACAGGAACAATATACAACCAAAGGAATGGCACGGCATGCACTCCATTGACTCCACAGCACCAGTTCCCCCATCGCCCCCCCTGAATCCGCTTCACGGCGGGGGCTTCACCCAAAAACGGCTTGTGCACATTAAACCAAAACACTACAAGCATTTAGTTAACTAATTGCAGTAACTCAATGCTCTTAAGCTTTTTGGAGCTAGAAATAATTATTGGAAACAAAAGGGGTAGGTAACCAGGAAGACATTACCGTTAACATAGATTCCAGGAAAAGGTTGCCCGTGAAGAGGAGAGCGTACGGTGTTACTGAGAGCAACTTCCATTTACAGGACAGGACAACATAGATTGACACGCCTCACCTCGGCCCTTCTATCCAAGTCCATCCGCTTCCATGCAGCTACAGCGTCTATTAAGCCCTTGCCACTTCGTGATTGCGTGTAGTCACGTTGTCGGTCATGAATCTGGCCCCCTAAGCCCAGGGCTGCCTGAGCCTGTGGTATGGATGGATACCAGCCACGGGTAGAAGAAAAACTGTAAACAAGAACTTAGTCCTTTACGCTTAGTCGGTCCATTATTAGGACAATTAACAGGGTTTCCAGGATACAATCCTCTAGCTACAGTGCATGTATCTCTACTTGCCTCACGGGTAAACGTGTTTGCATAACACATCAGGCTTGCACCACGCGTGACCAATTCTGTGACTAGTTCAAGACTGATGACCTCCACGGGAAGATTATCTGGGAAGGTTGTCTGTAGATTGGTGGCGCCATCATCATCACCAGGGTCTTGCTTGGCAACTTCTTGGATGATGCCCAGGCCACCCGACAGCACTCGCGGGTTAACCTTCAGGGCCTCAGTGAGGTATTCAACACCCTTGCGTGTTAAAGGCACATCTACTATGTTTAGCACGTCCAAACCAGCTAGAAGCCCCAGTGCTTCGGCCAGGTACTTCATGCCATTTTCACCAATGCCATGGTTGCCTGCGGCAAAATGCACATCAATTACATGAGTAAATAGCACGAAAGCAAGAGCGAGGTTGTGGCTTACCAGTCGGAAGCCACACCAAGGCCTGCCTACCGGTACGGTATGCAAAGACAGTATGAGGGATACCAGTGCAGACTACGATGGCAGTAGGTAGTGCGGGTTGTTATGTTACGTACAGCTCTATTTGGGATAAGCGAGCAGCAGGCATGGAATAGAAAAGCACACCAGCAACCAGCAAACAGGCGACGACCATGGGTATATATAGAGCAATGGCCGGAGGACATTGTAAGCAAGGACCAGCACGGATTGGTAACAGACACTAAGTTCCCTACGACTATTGGGCACAGCTGTGCCCTATGTAGTCAAGGATAACACGTCATGGGTACACCATGCCCGGCTTGCATATAAAAGGTATTTGTTATACATATCCAGAAAAAATAACTGCAAGCCAAACAAACATGAATTAGCATCAAACGATTTATTGACCAGAGTCCATTGAGAAGGATCACCGCGGCAACACCGATTACTGCTCCTCTGTGATGTTTACCTGGTACCGTAACTTAGCCATTGGCTGGTACGTTTCTTAGGCAATTTAAGTTGTATTGTACAGCAACGACACGGGCTCTTGCAGCAATCATGGTGTAAAGCAAACGTAAGGGCACATAGTACGTGGCAGTGGATGGTGACAATAGGGAAAGAGGGGCGCTTGCGCATGCCTTGCCAGCTATGCTAGCACACGGCATGGGGAGCAAGATAAGGCTAGCTGGGGATAATGCACTCCTAAGGAGGGTACCGGTTTGGGGTAAGGGGCCCTTGTGGCTTGCACGGGCTCGAGCGCAGCGCAGGTGGGGGTTGGTGAAACGAGGAATCTCACGAGCTGTATGACGGGGCGTCACCAATGGGTTCCTAGGGGGCCGGGGGAGGGGGAGGGGGGTGTGGGACACTGGATGGCTATGGTTATCTGGAGGATGGCGAGGCACCTGGACGGGTGAAAAAATTCATTTTCTCTCTGGGGAGGCAGGGTTAGGGGAGTGCAGGCGGGTAGCGGGTTGGGACATCCAAGTCATAGGAATTTCAGTAAGGACAACACAAAGGGGTATATGGTGGCTGGATGCAAAAAAATTGTGAGGGTTATCGGTGGGGGGTGTAGCAGGACATGGCATGCGACAGCGTGCAAAATGCTAGTATTGAAGGTTGCGTGGTTCGAACTCTGCCATTTTAGGTAGCATGATGTGTTGGTACATGCGGCAACCGTTGGTAGATGTCCCCAGATGGCATCCTTAGGCATATGGATAGATCAAGGCATGCAGTTAGGAAGATTCTGGCTAGCATGGGCTTCTAGAACCCAGTACTTGTGTCGTACTTTCCGGAGACACTCCAGGTTAGGACTACTTGTACGGTATCTCTAGAATATATAAGTGCTCCCAAGGAGCCCATTTAACAACAATTACAACAACTAGAACAACTAGAACAGGAACCATCCCTTGTAACGAACTAAGGAATATCCCAAGTCCCTAGAGAGGCGTCCGCCTACAGGGGGAGTGAGGGGTTATTAAGGGGGAGGGGGCCCATGCACCCTCTCAGCCTGAGGCTACCGTTAGGTTGTTTTTACTGCACAGACATGCTCTCCATGATTGAAGGAACAGCAGTCTCATCAGCGGCGTGGGCCGATGAAAACATCATACACTGGGTTGCTGTAGCTTTCAAACGCAACACACCGTCTGGCACTGTGATAGAGTTGGCTGCCGTCCGCTGTCATACGAACATGCGGCGACAGCGAACACCTTCATATGGCGTTTTTTGCTGGGCACTATGAGCCGGTAGTCGGAGATGATATTGCTGAAACTGGAAACACAGTATCTGCATGTCCAGTGGAGTGCCTGCATGCATACATTGGGATAGGTGAGGCTGGCGCTGCAGCTAGGAATTTGCTCTTGACGACCCTTGTTCCCGTTTCCACTAGCTCTACACATCGCCAGACCTGGCGTCGATTAACGGTTAACCTGGGCCAAACAGGCATGCCCACGGATCGAACTGACGCATCTTTCGCATATCGTTCACTAGGAGCAAGAATGCCAGTGAAGGGGGGTACTGTCGCTTTTGACCAATTGAAACCCCTAGGCTACCAGTAACCTGAGCTTGAATCCAATGCGTATGCAGCACAGGCGCATGTGCAAAAGCTGAGTTAGCCTTGTAGTCTACTGGAAAGCCTACCATCGGAAAGCCTATCGGTGAAAATTGCACCGATCTCTGCACCGAGACCCCTACTGCTGCGCCATTCCACGTTTCCTTTCACTTGGGCTTTTCCTGACAAAGATGCGCCTTATGCTTGTGCATAGGAAGCGTAAGCGCATGGGCCGCCGATGCCCAGAATGTCCGGACGTCCAAAGCCAAATGTCATAATTATACTCATGTACAGAACCGGCTTTTTAGGCACATTTCCATTGTTATAACGTTGGCCAAGGCCCCATCCCGGTTCGAAAGTCAGCGCCCCAGACACTAGGGGTGTTCCTATGTTTCTAAGTTTGGTTTCGGACCGATCCTAAGCCAACCTAAGGGAATCTCGTCCCATGCTCGTCCCACCAATACTTAGCAGCAACTAAGCACCGGATTAGGCTGGAGCGAGTGGAGCGAGTGGAGCCAGCGGGCCCTACTCATTGAGCCTGCAGACCTTTGCATACAGACAAACAGTCGGGGATACTAAGCAAGATGACAAGGTTGTATAGTCGGCATTTTTGGACCTTGTTTTTGATGTTAAAATGCCCAAGAAAGCAAAAGCAACTCCTCAATTGTTAACTTGACAAGGAGGTTCAGCTTCCTCAAAGCTGGAAAAGGGCGGAGCCCCTCCTCTTCAGTACAGGAATGTATTATTACCACTGGAATGAATGCGATTACAGGGGAGTGGAACGACTCAATGGGCCTTATAGACCTGGAATGAGCACGGCATGCGCTCCTGTGACTCCACGGCACCAGGTGACCTAACACACCTGTTATACGGACGCTGAACCCCCTTGTTTACTGTAGTTTTAGTGCTCGTTGCATGGCTAGACAAGCTCAGAGCCCCTTGCTTGCCCAGCCGAGGCCGGCCGCCTTGTTCACCCACGGCGTACATAGTGTCCTCACTCATTGCACACATTGTTAGGTTACGCCTGTTCAATCGAGCACTCAGTAACGTCTTATCATGCTTGATAACACCCATGCATTAGGCTACAGAACCCAAATTGGCGGCGTAACTGCCACATGGGAGTGCTTTCAGGGTCCCGTAGGTCGTTTAGGTTTCACCTACATTACTAACATGATGAGGAGGTCAGGCTCGGCAATCTCGGCATCGTGCTCAGAAGGACTTCAGCCATTGCTTGCGCCGCAACATCACATGTTAGCTTATAGGCGAGGTACCCGTTTGCATTACAGTTCATAGGCATTATGGCATACAAACCAATAGCAATGGCAGGCAACATCGTCACAAAGGATTGTGTGAGCTCAGAGTAGCACAATCGATGGAAGCGAGCATGCTCCCGCCGACTTTCACAGGTAGCCCTTTGGTGGCGCGCCGCTGTTACCAATTCACTCAATACTATTTACGGTACCAGGACACACCATAGAGGAGCGCTAATCGGTGTTGCCGAGGTGGTCCTTCTCAATGGCTGGTCAATAAATAGATTATTGCGAATTCAAGTTTGTTTGGCTTGCCGTTATTTTTACTGAATACAGATAACAAATATCTATTAGGTGCAATAAATAGTTTTGTCTAGTTTGTATGTTTTGCCGTTACGGACGGACACACGTACACACGGACAGGGGCAACCCTGGGGGGCGAGCCCCCCTGAAGCCGCTTCGCGGCGGGGGCTCCGCCCAAAAAATGCGAGATTCCAGCGCCACCACATCTTGCAAACAAGTTGCGTTATAAATGTCCTCTTATCTCACGGAGTGGAATCTCCAATTAGCCAGCTCCACTATCACCCCTTGCAACAGAGCCGGTCGAGGGTCATCTAACGTATGGTTATCTTCCACCACACCCCTAGTGTGGTCCTCACAAGCGATATGTGCCTTGCGCTCCCTTGAATTGTAAGGTCCCACGGGCCCCTGACAGCAGCAGTTTTGCCCAGGCCCTTGCAGGGGTCATCCATTCTCTGCGAATGTAACTTATGGCAGAACCTAGGCTTTTCCGTCCATGTGCTTCCTAGTTCCTGCATGCATCCCCGCATGGCTGTCACGCAACTTGTCCTGTTGTCTCCGTTCACGTGCTATGGGTTGTTCTGTCGCCTGAGGTAATGTAAATTATACCCTTTCCTAACCAGCCATCAGGGCCGCAACGGAAATCCACCGCTGCATCTTCTCGCGAGCGCCCCTTTTTTCCAAACGTCTTGGCTTAATAAACAGTGATTACCCTATACTGTAATGATAAATGATTATGGTATTCACATAAGGCTGGTTTCACCGTGGTTCCTGAAGTCCATAGAAACAGATCACTTAGGAACACTTAGGAGCGTGTAGCGTACGACTTAGGTTGGCTTTGGTTTGGTTTCGGACACCCCTACTTTGTGAGTTTGCCCCAAAACGTAGTCAAGAGATAAAGAAGGATTCCGTGTAGGCTTTCCAGGAGGCGCCTGTTTAAACAGGCCGAGTCAAAACTTTCACCGGCTTCGTACTGCATTCTCCAAGCGTACAGATTTGGCGGAGCTTAGAGCTACACATACAACTTGCCGGTTTCTCCCTATTTTCCAACACTTGATTGTGTTGTTAAATGGGAAGCAACGCCGCATGGGACAACAACGACGAAAGAGGTCCCACGGCATGCCCATGAGTTGTGCGCCCGCGTATGTATTGGCATGCATGGGCTGGGTCAGTGTATAGATGAGCGGAAACAAGAGCAAGCAGTTGTGATAAGGTTCGCATGTGAACCGCGAGTACAGGCAAAACAGACTTCACCGAACCTGAACCGTAACTCATAAAACTGCTGAGATAGCTGGTGCTGGATGACCAACTCTGACGCCGGGAGCCCCCGCTCTGGTCACGCAGACGAGACACCACGCTGTGTATGCGTGCGTGCAAACGCGCATTGCGTACCTGCGAGCAAAGACACCGTAGTCAGCACCAGTACCAGCAGCCGCAGTATGCGAGAAATGCCAAGCGCAGAAACATGAACCAGAGCGAGGTAAAGGGGACAGAGACAAATTGAACCTATATCGAAGTGCAAAATGTACGGCAAAGCAGGATGGCATGCGAGACAGGACAAACACAAGCACAAAACAACATGCATGCAAATGCGGGAAACGAGAACAGCACAATCGGCTCGTGTGGTCGAGCTGGGCTAGTGTATCTGGATGTAAAGGGGTTGGGTTGGTTCCAACGACTGGCGGCAGGTGCCGACAAAGCAACAACTGGCTTTAGAAGCCGTCCATTAATTAACCCTTCCAAACAGCAGCGCACCTGACAAATCCAAGACCTTAAGGGATGGCAGTGCCTGGGCGAATTCCTTCATGCCAAAATCCGTGAGGCCGGTCTTCCTGATGTAAACGGCTTCAACGGCTTTGAGCTTGCCGCCCCTTCTGAGAGCGCCCGCCAGATACGCGATGCCCTTGTTGCCAACGAGAGGGTTACCTGGAATGCAAGCCAATAATCAATACCATCGTCACGCTTGGATGGAGCAGAAGGTGGAGGGAAACAGCTGCAGCACACATACGTACATCAAAATTCAGGGGGCATCCATGTACAGATGGGGCCAAACCGAATGCACAAGCCTTAACTGCATGTTCAGTAGGATGAAGGACTGCACGTATATTAAACAACGTCCTAATAAATGTACCATCCCCTAGTGAACTGCTTACTTGAGAGATCCAGGGTTCGGATGTAAGCAGGGCTTTGCTCTAGCATCTTAATGAGCGAGGTAATGTGTTTTGGGATAAGTCCCTTCCAGGCAAGGTTGACATCAGCTTCCTTCCATGGGTATCGTTCCGCATCCTCGGGGTTGAGCAGCAGCAACTCCACAAGGTCCTTCTGCAATTTCGCATTTTCCGAGGAAACGGCTTGTGTACATAAAAAAACCAAAACATTCGGATAAGTAAGTTAGTGCTTTTGTTTCTGATTGTATGTGTGGCTACCATAGCACGTGCATGCTAGAACCTCGGTTTTTACAAAATGCCTGAAATTGATTGGGCGGAAGGGGTAGCCAGGAAGACATTAGCAGCAAACAAAGATTCTAGATAGAAAACGGTTTGCCCGTGAAGAGGAGAGCGTACGATGTAACTGAGAGCAACTTCCCATTACAGGACAGGACAACATATATAGATTGACACGCCTCACCTCTGCCCTTCTATCCAAGTCAATCCTCTTCCATACAGCTACGGCGTCTATTAAGCCCATGCCACGCCGTGATTGCGTGTAGTCACGTTGTCGGTCATGAATCTGGCTCCCTAAGCCCAGGGCTGCCTGAGCCTGTGGTATGGATGGATACCAGCCACGTGTAGAAGAAGGACTGTGACAAGTATTTAGGATAGCCCTTTACGGCTAGTTGGTCCATTAGGACAAACAAATTAGTAGTAGGAAGTAAAGAGAGTTTCCAGGATACATTCCTAGCTGCAGCAGTGCATGTATCTTTACTTGCCTCAAAGGTCAACGTGTCTGCATAACACATTAGGATTGCACCACGCTTGGCCAATGCCGTGACTAGTTCAAGACTGATGACCTCCACGGGAGCATCCACTGGGGAAATTGTCCGTAAGTTGGTTGGGTCTTGCTCGGCGACTTCTTGGATGATGCCCAGGCCACCCGACAGCACTCGCGGGTTTACCTTCAGGGCCTCAGTGAGGTACTCAACACCTTTGCGTGTCAGGGGCACATCCACTATGTTTAGCACGCCCAAACCAGCTAGAAGCCCCAGTGCTCCGGCCAGGTATCTCATGCCATTTTCACCAATGGCACGGTTGCCTGTGGCAAAATGCACATCAAATACATGAGTCAGTAGCACGCAAGCTAGAGCGACGGTGTGGCTTACCAGACGAAAGCCACACCAAGGCCTGCCTATGTAAGGAAGAAGTGAGGGGTACAAGTGCAGACTACAATGGCATAGTAGATAGTGCGGGTTCTCATGTTACACACCGGCAGATAGGGAGAAACGAGCAGCAGGTGAGGAACAGAAGGACACACCAGCAACCGCAAACAGGTGACGTCCATGGCCAGGACCAGCATGAATTAACAGCAGACAATGAGTTCAGTACGATTACCGGTATTGGGCATACATAGCTCTGCCTTCGTAATCATGGGTGCCACATTCCTTGTACCATGCCCGGCTCCCAGTGTAGAGGGATTCGGCCCCTCGGCCCTCTGAACAAGTTCCCTGCCTTGCACCATCCTTTTCCGTTCCCAGTGAACAATTTCCCGTTATCCTTGTAGTCTCTTTCCCTAAGCACCCCTCCCCTCCTGCTTCAGTACAGTAACGTGCGACGACTTCATGTATTGGAAGGTCAATTTATGCGACCCTGCAATTCCAATGGCACCAGTTAACCTCACACACCGGATGCTGAACCCCCGTATTTTTTTAGGTGCATGTTGCGCGGACACTGAACCCCCTTGTCCGGTTGAGGCTGGCTGTCTTATTCACCCATGGCACCCATTGCACGTATTTTAGGCTCAAGACTGGCGACAGCCTACTAGTGTTTTATCATGCTTAACAGCACCCACGCAGCGGCTATCAAACTTAGATCAACGACCTAACTGTCTCCAGGAAGTGCTGTCGGGGTCAAATTGTTTGGGATTCAGGTGCATTGCTTAAGCGGATGAGGAGTACAGGCTCAGCATCATGTACACAAGGACTTCGACGCAACGGTAACATCACATGTTGGCTGAACGGCCAGGTACCAGTTGCAGTCATAGGCATCATACTTGCCAAGACAACAACAAGCCAGCGGTATAAGTTGGATCGCCCCCTCTTGTGCATCCCTCAAGGTTATCGTGCCTCTTGCAATAAACTGAAATGCTAAACTTGCTATTTCGGTTATAATGTAAACAGCTTAGTTGTAGGTCAATACAAACAACTTAGCAAAGGCTGCCGCTGACGAAGTTGGCATCATCGCGTTACGATTACGTTTACGCTGGCTCAATCATTTCGTTCATTCAACGGCCACCGCTGAAAAGTGGATCGCACCACGTGCTCGTTTCACGTATTCCATGCGTCCCTCGCCCAACTGCGCGTTGGGATGTCATCCCATGAATGGAGGGTGTCATGATGTGTCGTGTTCTTAAACGTGTGGGACGCCTGGTTATTCATGAACGCATGACGCTTCAGCTGCTTTGGCTGTTCCCGTTTCCACTAGCTCTACGCATCGACAAACCTCGAGTCGAATTACGGGGAAGCAGGGTGTGGCAACCCGCTGTGTTAAGGCGCGTTATGTCGAGAGGGGCTTTTGGCCGCGACAAGCGTAAACTAATGTCTAGGTTTAAACTTTATGTTGCGGGTAAATTGTGGCTTTGCTGCGCCCGTGAAGGCGCAGGCCGCAGATGCAGGCTCGCGTGGTTGAACCATGGGTCGTTGTGCGACTTGTTTTGTCAGTGTGGCCGAGAGCGGATGAATACGTTAATTGATGAATAATACGACCCTATGAGTTACGATTCCTTCGTATGATTAATATGAAGGTTCTTAGTACGTTTGCCCGCTTGGCGGTGGGCGGCTGATTAGTCATGTCGGTCAGTCGGTCAGGGAAGATGAGTAATAATTATGTGAGGGTTCCACAGGGTTCGACGAGTTTGCTTCGTAGGCCCTGGGCTCACGCCGATTGTCTTCAATCATTTGGGACAGATATGGCTTTCGTTTGGCGTTGGTTGAGTCGGGAACAGAGCGGCTCAGAGGGTTTTGGGCCAGGGCTGGCGTGTGCCTGGCGCGTGCCGCTGGGTAGGTGTCGTCATGCTTGTGACGACAGGTTTGTACGGCGGTTTGGGCCGGCCTTGCTATATAAGGCGGTTGTTTGCAGCTAGAAAATAAGTGTGTGTAAGCTGGTTCTGTGTACAGACCGCGCGTACAGGGCGTACAGGGACGCCACAAGGGTTACACAGGCACGCCCACAGACCACACTGACGCACCTTCGCATATCATTGACACGTAACACGCATCCCAAACGTACGAGTTCACTCCCCTCCAAAGCAACCTGCACCGCCACATACTTGGCCAGCACTGTCTGCGACTTTGCTTTTATAGGGGGGCTTTTAATTGACATACTTTGGAGGCCTATTTTCCAGCCCCATTTGACAAAGCGAAAACAATTTATGCCCCATTTGACTTCCTGATGGCGAATTTCTAGCCCCATTTGACATCGCCAAAACGCCCCAAAAGCCGCCGTACGTGTGGGATGGAACATGGTAAGGAAAGGAGCGCTGTGCAGCCCTAGGAGGATACGTGGAACACCACTTGGAAACCCCGACTGGGCATGGCGCGGTGAGGATCCAGCGCACTGGCAAGTCAGTTGCCCCCTACCTCTCCGTTCCCATCTAAGTTACCCTGCTGCAGTCACCCCAGGCGGAATATTTTGCCCCCATTTGACACCTTGCCAGCGAATTTCCAGCCCCATTTGACATGGCAAAAAAACATTTTTGCCCCATTTGACAAAACAATATAAATTTTGGGCAATACGGTAAGTCGCAGTTACCAATCCACTCTATAGAAATTACGGTGCCGGTGAAACGTAGTACAGGAGCGGTGCCGAGTTCCTGGATCGAGCTAGCAATGCAAACCTGGGAGTGGAGTCCAAATCTAGACCGGAAGCCTGAAGCTGTATTTTGGGGCAGAGACCCCGCCACGAAGCGGCTTCAGGGGGGCTCCGCCCCCCAGGATTACCCTGTCCGTGTGTCCGTCCGTAACGGCAAAACATACTTACTAGACAAAAAGATTATTTGCAACGTATTTGTCACATGGGGGTAAAACGGTCTGTGCTAAGAAAGTCAAGGAAGGGGTGCCGGACCCACCCACCCACCCTGTCGTACCGTTTTTGCTGTACGATGACGCTGTAAATTTTGCAAAATCGCCCCAGAAGAGCATCATTGGATACCGTTACACAGTCTATGTCAACCCCACGACCTCATAATTCCCCCGATAGGCATACCGGTACTATTTGGCAACATGCCCGAGTCGCTCGCCACACGTGGGGAAGCCCCAGGCAGGCTGCCAGATTAATGCTCTAATATACAGCCGACACATCTCGCTTTAAAATTCCGCATGCATTGCTATAATGCCTAAGTGCACGGTTGGTTGGTGAGCTCCAGTCCCACCTGCCACAACACGTCTCACATGACCCCACCATGAGTACAGCGTGCGCCCCCTCCCCCGGGTAGCAGCTTGGACTTGCACCCCACCGCCCTCAGCACCAGATGCAGGCCCACGCATATGATACCCCCTGCCCCGGCGCGGGAGTTCAGCGCCTCCTCCCTCAGCCATGGGTGTGTCGTCAGTACGCCTGCTGTATGCCCTCCCCCTTCACCCTTGCCCTAACTTGGTTCTATTCGTTTGGTTCTTCTGTGAGCCGCTTCCACCATTGTCCCTGTCCCTGCTGCTTGCTTTGCCTCTGGAGAAGCCATACCGTGTATGTTGTGCCAGCTAGGGTCTTCCATGGGGACATGCCACCCACAAACTCCACGCAAAGGCTCTACCGGTAGTATTAGCGCAAATTGCACGAACTATAATAGGGGTATTAAACCTGCATATCGGTTTGGGGAAACAAGACCTAGGAAAAACGTTTCAAAGGTCAAAGGAAAACGTTGTTGGGCAGCAAAGCCAATTATGATATTTATGTGGGAAATTGGCAGCAATAGCATGCAGACAGGCCAAAGCGGGTCGGTTTTGGGGGTGAGTTTTGGCTGCTTTGGGGGTAGGTGTGTGGTCAAGGGTGGGTCGCCGGACATAACATTCTGCCCCTACTGGAAGTTCACCATTGGGCAGTTACCAGACCAAAACATGTACACCAGTATGTTTACAAGTACAAAATCAACAGTATCCGGTTAGGGTTCCTGCCTCGTTTCACGATGGGTGCCCAGCAGGCACGGGGTGTTTCGTTATCCAATAATGGCAGCATCTGCTTTCAGCAGTATGTCGCGTATATCGTGGATCCAGCTGGCAATGAGGCAACGGGCGTCTATGGTGCAGGGTCGCTCAACACGTTCCTCCAGAATGGCAAGGTCAAGGTGAAGAAGGCCAGCCACACTTGTCCATCTACTTTAAGCCTCGCATCCGTCAATTTGCTCTTACTATCAAAATCGTTTTCTTCTCACCACTCCTGCCTATTCGGCAAAAATAACTGCCAGTCCAACAAACATGATTTCACAACAAAACATTATTGACCAGCCATTGAAAAGGACCACCGCGACAACACCGATTAATTACTGCCCTCTATAATGTTTACCCGGTGCCGTAAGTAATATTTAGTGTTTTGGTAACAGCGGCGTGCCACCAAAGGGCTACCTGTGAACGTCAGAGGGAGCATGCTTGCATCTACTGTGCTACTCAGAGCCCGACGACGTTGCCGGCCTTTGCTATTTGTTTGCGCGTCACAATGCCTATGAACTGTAACACAAACGGTACCTCGCATATAAGCTAGCATGCATTGTTACGGTGCAATGGCCTTTAGGGCACGATGCCAACATTGCCGAGCCCGTCCTCTGCGCCCTGCTAGTAATAATGTAGGTAATACCTAAACGACCTGCGGGACCCTCATAGAACTCCCATGTGGCAGTTACGCCGTTGATTTGGGCTTTAGTAGCCTGGGGTTTAGACGCCCCCCCATAGACAGCATGATAAGACGTTACAGAGTATTTGGTTGAACAGGCGTAAGGGGTGTGCAATGGGTGCGATGACGCTATGTACGCCATGGGTGAACAAGGCAGCCGGCCTCGATTGGACAAGGGACTCTGAGCTCGTCTAGCCATGCAACGAATACTCAAATCACAGCAAACGAGGGGGTTCAGCGTCCGCTTAACAATGTGTGTTAGGTCAATTGGTGCCGTGGAATCACAGGAGCGCATGCCATGCCGTGCCGTGCCGTGTTGGCAACACATTCCTGTATTGAAGAGGATGGGCCCCGCCCGTTTCCAGCTTTGAGGGATTTGAACCCCCTTGTCCAGACTTAAATAAGGAAGCTAACCTCCCCCCTTGTCTGGAATTCAGGTCGGGAGTAAGTTAGATAGGGGTGTCTGTTTCAGGTCTGCTTGAGCTTCACAGAGTTGCTGTGGCTACGCTAGAATAGCTGAGCGGGTTTACAAGGTATGAAGGGCAGAAGGCTAGGCCGTGTGAGGTGGTTGCTCTCCAATCCCATCGTTATTTATTGGTTATTGAACTGGAAATCCACCAACCCAATTGAATTGTCAGCCACAGCTACAGCTTACTTGTCACACAGTTTCCTCTTTACCATAACGAGATTGTGTTGGACTCAACGTGGGACAGACTGGACCGAAGCAATCCCATGGCCTGATCATATATTGCGCCCGTGCGTTGCATGCATTTAATGGGCTGGTGCGTCTGGATGTAAAGGGGATGGTTCCAAAGATTGCCGGTGGCGAGTGGGTGCCATGAAGATACACACGTGCCATGCTGCTGTTAATGCAACATTTAACAAGCAACGGATGGGTTGATTGGAATGGTCGCAATAGGCTCGCCAGCAGCTTGCTTGAAACATGTGTGTGACCTCCAAATGCGTGTAGTCACCAAAAACTACTTCCTTGCCGCCTCCATACATCCTCCCGACGTTGCTGCCTTTAACCTCCTTTGTTACAACATTTGATATTCGTCACTGTACATAACGTATTATTTTCTTGAAAGTTCGCTTAACCTCTTCATTCACTTCTACCGTGGATGGCTGCCAACACTTGAAGGGCGATGAGAGACCGGTCTAACTACCATAGCCCTGCTTTCGGCCCATACTTCGGTTAGGCGAAGGGGCGGTGCTAAGCCATATACGTCGCTATAACAGAACGTGTTAGCAGTGGCAACGCTACGACTTTCGGTTCGTGCTTTACTACAACGTTGCAACCGTGTCGACACACATGACGTCATATGAATTATGGCAGTGCTTAGGGTGACACTGTTTGTTTCGTTCCTTAATATTTAGACCCAGTTTCAGGAGCTGGAACAGCTTGCCAGCGTATTTTTTTCGTTTTAGAGGGGGTATTTTTTATCGCTGCTAGAGCGATAGAAATCGGGCCTGGGCAACCGCTTATCGCTTTCCCAACCAGCCAAGCCGAGGGGTTTCGTGGCTTATCGCTTCCTAAGGCGGCCTCCTGGGGTCACACGTGCCCATAGCCCCCTAAACCCCAATGCGGAGGCGCTTCTCACAGGTCCCAGTGCCCTCCTGGACCCAAATCCCTAGCATGTAGAGGGTCTGGCACGGGGGGTGTGAGCGATGAGATACCCTGGGCACAGACACCTTATCGCTTTCTCACGGCCCTAGGACCAATTATTTATCGCTCAAAAAGCGATATATCGCTAAAAAATCACTGCAGCTTGCCATGCAAATTGTCACTGCTGTGACAAATTATGAAGCCTTTTATACACAAAGCTTTTCCCAAAGTCATCCGGAAATCAATGCGCTGCCGGGATGTTCAGTTTAATGAGCACACCAACAGGAAAAGGATACTATATGGCCTAAATTAAACCGCAGTATAGGTTTGGAGTGAATGGTTTCGGGAAGATGTTCCTGGGTACCACTATGGCTATTTCCTTTTGCTTCTACGGCGTACGCCTGGAGTAAGTGCAGGCCAGTAAACTATTTCTCCCATACTGCAAATGAATCTCATTAAAATGCCGCCACCACCCACCTGACACGGTCAAAGATTTGACGTGAACGCTGATTTGAAGCATTTTCCCCAGAGCTTCCATATGCTTATCGCCAAGCCTCATATCAGCAAGATCAACACGGGAGCCCTTCAACTGGAACCGACTCGTGTACTCGGGATATTCCCTCAGCAAAATGTTGCTTGCGTCCTGTAACAAGAAGGGGCAGTAGGGCGTGAAATTAGGCAGCGGATATACAGTTCATAAACAAAAGACCAGCCATAAATCCCATTAAGGGCTTGCATTTTATTCCAGTAACGTTAGTGTGCTCATACACCAGAGGACATCAGACACCACGCACACCTCTGCACCCTAAAACCCTAAAACCCTAAAACAATTAAGTCATGGCTAAGTCAACATAGAAGGGTCGCATTGCTATATAGTGACGCGGAAGTGTATTCCGAAAATCCAAAATATTTCTAACTACGGGGCCGAACGACATGGGACTTCCAGCGAGCCCCCCCTCCCCTCGACTAATCCTGGGTGTATGTGTCAGCGGGGGGGGGTGAATTCTTCCCCCATGACGAAGTGCTGGGCACCCACATGTTGGCTACTTGTTTATGGTGCTTGTTTCTGCACGTCTTTATTTAGGGCAAAGAACATTAGTAGACAGAACGGTTAGATGCCTAGCCCGTGAAGCGCCTGTCAGCGAAGTCAGGAGGACTACGTATAGTGGTCTTGTGATCGGAACCGGGTCACCATGGATAGGGGCCGCGGTTGCACCGTGCAACCAAAGCGCTGAAACGAAGGTTGGTAGGGTGTGGTGTATAGCTGCAAAATCAGGGCTCCCCTTATCTAATAGACGCCAGAGCTGAGCCCGGCGTAATTATAAATATTATTATTACTTGACCGCACGGGCGGTCGGTTATTGGGGAAGTTACACAGCCTAGCTGGCATGGCGATGTCAGACTCCTCACATGCAATTGCGAAGGCGTCAAGCAACACTGCAGCGTGCAACAACTCCCTTCGCGGTTTGCTTAAACAAAAGGTGTCATTTGTCAGGGAGCTGCTGCACATCAGCCATGTTTGCAGCCGCACAAGCAAATCCTCTTCACCCTTTGCAACAACTCCATTGCCGTCAGCGGACGTACCTTCAGCAGCCGGCTGCACGACAAGAGCATGCAGGACAAGCGCCGGGTGCCCTTAAACCCATATTGGGTGCTTTTAGCAGTGCCAGCCTTATTAGAAAGAAGCATTTTCTCAAACGCCCTATCTTTGGCCATGTGCTTACCGGGAACACTGAGCACAACCATTACAGGACTGACTATTGTGAACATACCGGTATAGACTTTCCGTACATGTGCGTAAAGCATTCGCAAAGTTCGTTGGAATCGCGTGAAAAGTTATCCCACCGTACCAAACATTGCGACTACCGTTGGCTCGCCCCGATAAGGGGCGTAGTCTTAGCTTTCACTCAAAATTGTCCGGGCCGAGGCTTTTTGTACCGTGTGCATGTCCTATGTTGTATCCTTGTACGTTTATCATGTACCTGAACCGAGATCGCAGATTCGGTCGGACAAGGTGGCGTTGTATTTGTTGTTGTGTTTTGCGTATAATGTCTTGTTGAAAAAAGTGAAAGGTGTATAGGTCTGAAGACGACCCACATGTCGTACATATGCTGTTGGAAGCGTTTTATCGGCGATTCGCTATTTTATCTCCATAGAATGTCATTGTAGTGTTGTAAAGTTTGGACCAAAGTTTAGCCCATAAGCCAGGGCTGACTTGCCTCTTGTTGTGCACCCCTCAAGGCTAACTTGCCTCTTGCAATAAACGGAAATGGGAAAGTTGCTAGTTCGGATATAATGTTGAAAGCTTAGTAGTCGGTCAATACAAACATCTTAGCAAAGGCTGGCGCTGCCGCGGCGGCTGCAGTGCCACAAAGTTGGCATCGTCCCGCTACGTTGACGTTTACGTTCGTTCACTCATTTCGTTCGTTCAATGGCCACCGCTTAAAAGTGGATTGCACGACGTGCTCGTTTGGCGTATTCGAGGCGTCCCTCGCCCGATTGGCCTTTGTCGCAATTCTTGTTCCCGTTTCAACTAGCTTTATGCACCGCCAAACCTCGAGTCGAATCACGGGGAAACAGGGTCACACAGGCACGCCCACGGACCGCACTGACGCATCTACGCATAGCACTGACTTGTAATACGCATCCCAAATTTACGACCTCCCTCCACTCCGCTCAAAACCAGCCGGGACCGCCACATCCTAGGCCCACCTTGACAGCGACTTTGTTTTTAGGAGAGGGGGCGAGCCCCGGTGTCTGCGAAGCTGACGGGTTTGATGTCATGTCGAAAAAAGAGATAGGCGTACAGGTCAGAAGACGACTCAAATGTCGTGCATGTCGGCGGAATCAAAGTGCTGTTGGAAGGTTTGTCTTGGTAATTCGTAATCTCAATAGCAATGTCATTGTAGTGTTGTAAACCTTGCACCAACATATAGCCCATAAGCCAAGGTTAACTTGCCTCTTGTTGTGCATCCGTCAAGCCTATCTTGCCTCTTGCAATGAATTGAAATGCTATGGTAAACTTCATGTTTCGGTTATAATGTAGAAAGCTTAGTTGGCATCGTCCCGTTACGGTTACGTTTTCGTTTGTTCAACTATTTCAACTATCTTCATGAATCAAAGCATGTCCGGTGGAGTGCCTGCATGCATACGTTGGGATAGATGAGGCTGGTGATGCAGTTGCAGGTTTTGCTCTTGACGATTTTTGTTCCCGTTTCCACTAGCTCTACCGGTACGCATCGCCTGGCCTCACGTCGAATCACGGGGAAACAGGGTCAAACAGGCACGCCCACGGACCGCAGTGACGCATCTTCGCATAGCACTGACTTGTAATACGCATCCCCACGCCCGCGCCCAGTCCACTCCGCTCCAAAGCAACTTGCACCTTCACTCCAGCAGCCAGCAGACGTCGGGTTGTTATTGGATAGATGGGGGTGAGCCTAGGTGTCTGCGAAGCTGACGGGGTTTTTGGGCGGAGCCCCGCCGTGAAGCGGCTTTGGGGGGGCTCGCCCCCCAGGATTGGTCCTGTCCGTCCATAACATACAAACTAGACAAAACTATTACTTGCACCTAAAAGATATGTGTTACCTATATTTAGTAAAATTAACTGGAAGCCAAACAAACTTCATTTCACAACAAACGATTTATTGACCAGCCATATCAACCGTTGACCACCGTGGCAACACCGATTAGCGCTCTTCTATGGTTTGTCCCAATACCGTAAATAGTATTTAGTGAATTGATAACAGCGACGTGCCGCCAAAGGGCTACCTGTGAAAGTCGGCGGGAGCATGCTTGCATCTACTGTACTACTCAGATCTCACACATTCCTTTGTGACGATGTTGCCAGCCTTTGCTATTGGTTTGTGCGCCATAATGCCTATGAACTGTAGAGCAAACGGGTACCTCGCCTATAAGCTAACATGCGATGTTACAGTGCAATTTCTGAACGATGCCGAGATTGCCGAGCCTGACCTCCTCATTATGTTAGTAATGAAGGTGAAACCCTAACGACCTGCGGGACCCTGAAAGCACTCCCATGTGGCAGTTACGCCATCGATTTGGGTTCTGTAGCCTAATGCTTGGGTGTTATCAAGCATGATAAGACGTACGTTACTGAGTACTCATCTGAACGGCGTAACCTAACAATGTGTGCAATGAGTTAGGACAGTATGTACGCCACGGCGGCTGGCCTCGGTTGGACAAGGGGCTCTGAGCTCGTCTATGCAACGAACACTCCAACTACAGTGAACAAGGGGGTTCAGCGTCCGTTCAACAAGGTGTGTTAGGTCATCTGCTGGTGCCGTGGAGTCCGTGCTCATTCCAAGTATATAAGGCCCTGAGTCGTTCGGACTCCCCTGTAATAATCGCATTCATTCCAGTGGTAATAGTACGTCCCTGTACTGAAGAGGAGGGGCTCCGCCCTTTTCCAGCTTTGAGGAAGCTGAACCCCCTTGTCAACTCACGTCAGGAACAGCCACATTGTGCATGCGCAACAAACACGTTCCCCTTGTCCAGAAGTGATGATGGCCCATCAGCCGTTCATACCTGTGCTGGAAAGCAAGGTTATGGAAACCATGTGGAGCGAGCACGGCGAAAGCATAGCGGGAATGCTCTAATCAAACGATTGCCCCTGGGGTGTACTCGAGGAAACCTTTTTTTCAGTCTGCTTCGCGCATGCTTTTGTCCGAAGACTCTGTTGCACGGGAAGTGTGACGAAATGCTTCTCAATGGCATCTTCCAGACCTCCGGACTATTCGCGTGCACTTGCCGACATGTTCCTATGCCTCAACCTGGCATCCTCTTTTTTGCATCCATAGCCCTTCTGCATGTCTGTGGCTTACACCTAAGTGTTGCTGGTGGCCTGCTGTTGTCGTTTAACCAGAAAGATACTGCGTTTATGCACAGCATGCACATCCTAAACAATAATAATAATAATAATAATAATAATAATAATAATAATAATAATAATAATAATAATAATAATAATAATAATAATAATAATAATAATAATAATAATAATAATAATAATAATAATAATAATAATAATAATAATAATAATAATAATAATAATAATAATAATAATAATAATAATAATGGTTACGCCGGGCGTAGCCCTGGCGTGTGTTATGGGGGCGAGGCACTGAAGGGTGTTATCCCTTGTATGCCAGCACCACCGGACCATCCTAAACAATATATAAGTAATCAAACAAATTTGGCCTTCCTGGATGTCTGTGCGGCGCGTTCTAGTAAGCGGCTTAAGCAATAAAAGTTGTCATTTCCATTGTCCAAATTAGGTATGCCTGGCTCGTATACTTTGCCGTTTCATACGGACTGACACAAGGACGTGGGCCATCCTACCTAGGGCGCATCACCTCCTCAAAGCCGCTTCACGAGATGGTAGCGGCTCTACAGTATACGTGGTTAATGTTGCCGTACCCAATTGGCGCCATTTTTCCTAAACCAAATGTTTCCTAAATCTTACCTGGTCTACTTCGTAATCCCACTGTTCAGCGGATGCAGCAGCGATGGCAGCAGCAGTAGGGGGGCGAGGGCCGGTCCATGCATATGGCACAGCAAGAGATGATCGTGATGGCGGCTGGCAGCAGCGGAGATACGAGCAAACAGCTTCCCACGAGAAGATCTCCACGTGTAGTTTCAAGGAATTGACAATTGGATTGCGCTGGCTAGGTTTGCACTTGGCAAACATTCTGCGTGTGATGCGGTTTAGCAGCAACTGAGCGGCCGTCCTCTTGGTAGGTGGGGTTTGGCACGTGGGGTCACAGTCGCCAAGGATGCCCAGCCCAGCATCAGCACTGATTACAGCCTCCCACTTCTGGTCCGTGCGAACTTCCTCAGTGTGCAGCCTCTGCATCACATCCACTTTAGTTGCCCTTGCCCAGGTGCGCCAGTAATGGTCCTCATTGGACTCATACTTGATGTCCATTGCGATGCACACTCTACTGCTGCTGCCATGCCACAGCTGCAAGAAGGTCTTCAGCATGACAATGTCGAGGGTAGCGAGGAATGTCAGAACCACCACGTTCTGGATGGCATTTAGTAGGTTGGGTACTACAGTACCGTTTTCGTCAACATCGTTGGACCGGTAAAGGGCAACATACATTGACATGCCAACAAGGGCTAGAGGCTGAAGGGTATCAATAAAAATGGCTAACCAGCAGAACCAAAGATATAGTCTCTCCCAGCCTCCCTGTCTCTTCCAGGTTTGGTGGTAGACATTGCACAGGCTACCCCAAGCAGCTTGGACGAAGTTGGCAGGGTCGGTGGTGTCGGCCAGTGTCGGGGAAAAGAAGCCAGGCTGAAGCTTACGTATAAAACACTGTAAGTAGTACAGCTCCTTGAGCGACTTGTATATGGCCATCATAATCGGGACCACTTGGAGGAACTGGACGCTGATGATCACGACCCACCTGCAAACACCAAGGCAGCAGCACCAAGCAACTTGACATCAACCTGTTGACCGGGCCATTCGGTTTTAGGTAGGCCGGTGGAACTGCTGGTGATACCCACTAGTAAATTGTTGACCCTCTCGGCCCCTTCTCGCTTTATCGTCGCCATACAAACAAGGGAAAACTAATTTCTTGTTCCCTGCCCTCACGCTTGCATGCATTCCCCAACGACCAATGGCCCGGATAACAGGGTCCATTGCAAAGCCTGTCTTGGCTGCCGTTGCAGGGAACACTGTTCCTCAGCCTTGCTGGTTGTTTTTCTATTGTTGGCCTGCCCTTGATTCCAGGCGCTCCGCGAGGCCGCGCCTTGGAAGCAAGGGATAAGCCATAGTGAACACCCGGGCCTTTGTAATGTTTTCTATTGTTGGCCTGCCCTTGATTCCAGGCGCTCTGCAAGGCCGCGCCTAGGAAGCAAGGGATAAGCCATAGTGAGCACCCGAGCCTTTGTAATGTTCTTCTATTGTTGGCCTGCCCTTGATTCCAGGCGCTCCACGAGGCCGCGCCTTGGAAGCAAGGGATAAGCCATCGTGAACACCCGGGCCTTTGTAATGGAATTTTCTTCCATTTAGGAAATATCATGCTTGAAGCCTGGGTAGCCTAAGTGATTTCGTACTATTGTTTCGAGTAACAAACGGTACCTCCAGTATCGTTTATTTTGGTCGTGGGCAAGAGAGCATTTTGTCTTCTTATGAATCCTGTACCATGTATAGTGATGATGACCACATCAAAGCAACTGTCCTCAGATGGAAGCTGGACAGTTTGATAGCTCCTGCTTGTGAAAGAAGTGTTGTACATCCACGTACCTTCGTACATGATTTAGTTCACCAATGCCTAACATGTTACACCTTCTAAAGAGGTAATGCCTGTGCCTGTGTTGAAGGAAGGCTTTTGTATCTTGTGGACGACATTTTTGTAATACGTAATGAGAAGTGTTTCCCTTGCCAAATAATTACAATTTTTGTTAATAGGTAACCGCAGCTGAAAGTTAACGAAAGTTTTGGGTGACGCAACAAAGAACTTTGCAGCTGCCGTACCCAAGTTCACGAGTTATGTCATCAAAAAATACATCTCAAAAACGTTGTGCCATCCATACGCTCGTAAGTCGTGAGGACATAGAGTTTCCGTACAAAGAGTGCTTTGCTTTGGAGTTGTGACTTGCGCGCTTGTGAAGGAGTAACAGCGGAGTAACAGCCGCCGAAACATTTGGCAATATAACATTTAGTTTTGGGTTCAGTAGAATGGCTTATCAGCCCTCTAATGCGCGGTCCACCTGCCCAAGGGATTGGGCGAGGGACAGGCTGTGCCCGCGGTTCTGTATTAATGGGCAGTGTCAATAATGGATATGATTCGCACCACCAAGTACGTTCCCGCTGCCGTTTGGGCCACTCCCGGCCCGGGCAAGGGCATCGAGGGGCACAAGCAGGTCCCGATTTGGCGCGCAGCTAACTGACATCCTGGCCATACATCTTCACCTATGGCGACAACGAGGGCAACAACGACCAGGACTCGCCGGGCATCCGCCGCTTCTTCCAGCAACACTGATCCACCATGCCCCAGTAGCGCTTCACGCTATTGACCTGCTTCTCGCTACTGGCACACTGTACTACTATATACCTGTACTACTACTTCGTACCGTTATATATGCTGCGCGCAAAATGAGACTATTGCACTTTGGAAGCAAGGTGCAACATAATAGTCGCACAACTCGTACATTCAGCGTAAACAATGTAGCTATAAGGCTAGAACATGCATGAAACAGCTGCTCGCACACGCGAGCATGGCGCACGCAAGAATGTTCTTTCCCCCGTCAAAAGTCATGTCACAGAAATTTGGGACGCTGGTTGCGTATGTGGTTAGGTATCTCTGTTGTAGTGG
Organism: Astrephomene gubernaculifera; assembly: GCA_021605115.1. NCBI lineage: Eukaryota > Viridiplantae > Chlorophyta > Chlorophyceae > Chlamydomonadales > Astrephomenaceae > Astrephomene > Astrephomene gubernaculifera. The sequence continues at coordinate 175,595 of BMAR01000071.1, forward strand.
TTATGTTGGTAGTGTTCACACAGTCTAAAACACGCTGTTCGCCGTAAATTTTGCCTGGACTTTTGCAACATGGGCCATGGGACTTTTTTTTCAGAAAAAGCCCAGATGAAGTCAATGCATTCCGTAAAGCAGCTGACGCCATTACCGCATACGGACTCACTCTTAGCGCTAAGCTTTTACTGAAAAAAGCTGTAGCCAATTCGCGTTGGCTCGCCCCGATTAGGGGCGTAGTCTTAGCGTTCACTCAAAATAGTCCGGGCCGAGGCGTTATGTCCTTTTTGTACCATGCACGTGTCCTATGTTTTGTCCTTGTACATTATGTATGTACCTGCACCGAGGTCACAGATTTGGTCGGACAAGGCGGCGTTGTATTTGTTGTTGTGAGTTTAGTATAATGTCATGTCGAAAAAAGAGAGAGTCCCAGAGTTCAGAGGACGTCCCACATGCCGTACATGTCTGCGAAAACAAAATGCTGTTGGACAAGGGGGTTCAGCTTCCTCAAAGCTGGAAAAGGGCGGAGCCCCTCCTCTTCAGTACAGGAACGTATTATTACCACTGGAATGAATGCGAATATTCCAGGGGAGTGGAACGGCTCAAGTGCGACGCACAACCCTATGGGCCTTATAGACCTGGAATGCGCTCCTGTGACTCCACGGCACCAGTTGACCTAACACACCTTGTTATACGGATGCTGAACCCCCTTGTTTACTGTAGTTTTAGTGCTCGTTGCATGGCTAGACGAGCTCAGAGCCCCTTGTCCAGCCAAGGCCGGCCGCCTTGTTCACCCATGGCGTACATAGTGTCCTCACTCATTGCACACATTGTTAGGTTACGCCTGTTCAATCGAGCACTCAGTAACGTCTTATCATGCTTGATAACACCCATGCATTAGGCTACAGAACCCAAATTGGCGGCGTAACTGCCACATGGGAGTGCTTTCAGGGTCCCGCAGGTCGTTTAGGTTTCACCTACATTACTAACATGATGAGGAGGTCAGGCTCGGCAATCTCGGCATCGTGCTCAGAAGGACTTCAGCCATTGCGCCGGCACATGACATGTTAGCTTTTAAGCGAGGTACCCCGTACCCGTTTGCGTTACAGTTCATACGCATTATGGCACACAAACCCATAGCAAAGGCTTGCAACATCGTCACAAAGGATTGTGTGGGCTCTGAGTAGCACAGTAGATGCGAGCATGCTCCCGCCGACTTTCACAGGTAGCCCTTTTGCGACACGCCGCTGTTACCAATTCACTAAATACTGCTTACGGTACCAGGACAAACCATAGAGAAGCGCTAATCGGTGTTGCCGAGGTGGTCCTTGTTAAATGGCTGGTCAATAAATCGTTTGTTGTGCAATTAAGTTTGTTTGGCTTCCAGTTATTTTTACTGAATACAAATAACAAATATCTATTAGGTGCAATAAATAGTTTTGTCTAGTTTGTATGTTTTGCAGTTACGGACACACGGACACACGGACATGGCGGGGCGTGCCAGGGGGGGGCCGTCGCAACTTGGGTTGTGGGGTGTGGTGGGGTTTGGGGGGGTGTTGTTTCCCCATGCTGCATTCCCGTATATATATGCCTCCAACTTGCTCTCTATTGCGCACAGCGCCCCACCCAATCGCCCTGTCGCTTGCCACCTTTGTCCGACTCACCCTCTATCAAGCTACGCTCCACGCACGTGCCGTCAAAGATGCGGTACTAGCCCTCGCTCACATGCCGTACCTCCTACTACTCGGCTTCCCTCTCTTCTTTTGCAGTAAGCGAAGGTACCGCTTTTCATAGACATAGAAATAGTTATGCACTACTTCAAGCTGGCTTCCCCGTTTACTTTGCTTCGATTTACTGTCATAGCATCTTACGAGTTCCACCTTAGATGGCCAACTGGCTTCTGTTAGCGTCAGGATGTCAGGGTGTCTACATGAAGTGGCTGGTCATACTTCGTTGTATCCGTGTGCAAGTCAAGTCGACTCCTTGCTTGAAGTCGGGATGTAGTCGCACTCGCCTGCGGTGCTCTTTAGCGAGGGTCTCCTACAGGGCTCAGGCGCCACATGGCAAGTTCAAATGCTGCATTTTGGTGACGTGTTGTGGCCTTTCGCGATACGTATATGGTATATCAGTCAACCTAAGACAACGTTATCGTCCTGCTAACAGCTCATTTAATACATCATAAGTTCAGACATCATAAATGCTATGCAGAATAGCTTGGTTCAGACGTGGGTTAGTGGTTGTCGAAAGTTGCTTTGGCATCGCAGTATGCTCGGGTCCGTTTTGCCTTTCAATCGTCTGTACTTAAGCCCTGGCAGATATATGAGTGCGTACCGTTTTGTTTTCGCGGCAACCCGACACTGTCGCTGGAGTAAAAAGGCAAGTAATGACAATTGTCGTACTTAAAACGGACGTAGGATGTCCTTTTTTCGGAGGGCCTTGTTTGCCAACTTTAGATTATCGCGCCTTACTATTACCAGCTTTGCTAGTCCTTCTTTATCTATCTGCAAATCGGGCTGAACTGCATTCGTTAGTGGGCCTCCTTTGACAGGTGAAGGGCTGTGGAAATGTCAGGCCCACATCGTATCGCCCAGCATGCCACCCGTGTTGCTTGCTGCACACGTGCATTCAAGACGCCTTAAAGTGCACACGCTCACATGGCGGCCCTACCAGTAAAGCGGGGTGGCTTGCATGCGTGTGTGGGTTGCATGGGGCAAAGAGCGGGGCAAGTAAAGCAGGGGTGCGGGCATGCGTGTGTGGGTTGCATAGGCCGAGGGGGTGTGTACAGCGGGGTTGCTTGCATGCGTGTGTGCATGGGTTGCATGAGATAAGGGGGTGAGTAAAGCGGAGTTGCTTACATGCGTGGGTTGCACGGTGCTAGGGGGCGAGTAAAGTGGGGGTGCATGCATGCGTGCGTGGGTTGCATGGGCCAAGGGCGCGAGTAAAGCGGGAATGCATGCATGTCTGCGGGCGTGGGTTGCATGGGGCGAGGGAGCGCGTAAAGCTACGGGTGCTTGCATGCGTGCGAGTGTGGGTTGCATGGGGTGAGGGGGCAAGTAAAGCAGAGGTGTTTAAATGCGTGCCTGTGTGGGTTGCATGGGGCGAGGGGGTGAGTATTAGAGGGGGTGCATGCGTGCGTGCACGGGTTGCATGAGGCAAGGGGGCGAGTAAAGCGGGGGTGCGTGTATGAGTTGCATGGGGCGAGTGAGCGGGAATGCATGCATGTCTGCGGGCGTGGGTTGCGTGGAGTGAGGGGGCGCGTAAATAAAGCTATGCTGCTTCCATGCGTTCGAGTGTGGATTACGTTGGGCAGGAGGGCGCGTAGTGTGGGGGTGCTTGCATGCGTGCGTGGGTTGCATGGGCCAAGGGCGCGAGTAGAGCGGGAATGCATGCATGTCTGCTGGCGTGGGTTGCATGGGGGAGAGGGCGCGTAAAACTACGGGTGCTTGCATGCGTGCGAGTGTGGTTTGCATGTAGCGAGGGGGCGGAGATGCTTGCATGCGTTCATATGTGGGTTGCATTGGGCGAGGGGGCGAGTAAAGCGGGGGTGTGTGCATGCGTGCTGCGCGGGTTGCACGGGGCAAGGGGGCGAGTAAAGCAGGAATGCGTGCATGCGTGCATGCATGCTTACATTGCGCTAGGGGGCGAGTAAAGCGGTGGTGCGTGTATGGGTTGCATGGGGCGAGGGGGCGAGTGAGCGGGAATGCATGCATGTCTGCGGGCGTGGGTTGCGTGGAGTGAGGGGGCGCGTAAAGCTATGGTGCTTCCATGCGTTCGAGTGTGGATTGCGTTGGGCAGGAGGGCGCGTAATGTGGGGGTGCGTGCATGCGTGCGTGGGTTGCATGGGCCAAGGGTGCGAGTAATCCGGGAATGCATACATGTCTGCTGGCGTGGGTTGCATGGGGGAGAGGGCGCGTAAAACTACGGGTGCTTGCATGCGTGCGAGTGTGGGTTGCATGGGGTGAGGGGGCGGAGATGCTTGCATGCGTTCATATGTGGGTTGCATTGGGCGAGGGGGCGAGTAAAGCAGGGGTGCGTGCATGCGTGCACGCGTGGGTTTCATTGCGCTAGGGGGCGAGTAAAGCGGGGGTGCGTGTGTGGGTTGCATGGGGCAAGGGGGCGAGTGAGCGGGAATGCATGCATGTCTGCGGGCGTGGGTTGCGTGGAGTGAGGGGGCGCGTAAAGCTATGGTGCTTGCATGCGTGTGAGTGTGGATTGCATTGGGCGGGCGGGCACATAAAGTGGGGGTGCGTGCATGCGTGAGTGGGTTGCATGGGCCAAGGGTGCGAGTAAAGCGGGGTGCGTGCATGTGTGTATGGATTGCATGGGCCGAGTGGGTGAGTAAAAGCGGAAGTGCTTGCATACGCGCGTGTATGGGTTGCATGGGGCGAGGGAGCGAGTAAAGCGGAGATGCTTGCATGCGTGCATATGTGTGTTGCACGGGGTGACGGGGCGTGTAAAGCGGGAGTGCTTGCATGCATGCGTGTGTGGGTTGCATGGGGCGAGAGGGCTTGTAAAGCATGGTTGCTTGCGTGTGTCGAGATAACTGGCCGCGAGGCGGAGCGTACTGCGATTGCCCGTGCGTGTGTTGCATGGGGCGAGGGGGCGAGTCAAGCGAGGGTGCGTGCATGCGTGAGTGTGTTGGTTGCATGGGGTAAGGCGGCGCGTAAAGCGGAAGTGCTTGCATGTGTGCGTTGGTTGCATGGGGCGAGGGGCGGGGCAAGTAAAGTGGGGGTGCGGGCATGCGTGTGTGGGTTGCATGGGGCGAGGGGGCTTGGGAAGCATGGTTGCTTGCATGTGTTAAGAAAACTGGCCGCGAGTAGGAGCGCACTGTGATTGTCGGAAGATGAAGTCCCCACAGAACCACCGCAGGAGCCTCGGAATATGGTAGCGTATGTAGATATATAAGTCCAGTACTGGTGCTGAGTAGGACGTAAGAAGCACTCTCGGAAAACGACCGGACCTAGGGCTTGCATGTGTTTGTGTGATGCACGGGGCGAGGGGACGAGTAAAGCGGGAGTGCTTGCATGCATGCGTGTGTGGGTTGCTTGGGTTGAGGAGGCCAGTTAAGTGGGGGTGCTGTCCCGCATGCAGCCCTTCTTCCACTGCCCCTCTTTTACTTGGGGCTCCTTGCGGCCCTCCTGCTTGCGGCTGTCTTCGTAATGGCCCTCCAGCACACAGCGCCCCTCCCACACGCCTATACACACGGCGTTCCTCCCACTCGCTTGTATGCGCACATTGCCCCACCCTATCGCCCTCCCGCACACAGTCTTTGTCCCACTCATCCATCATGCTACGCCCCTCCATCATGCTACGCTCCTCCCACTTACTGTCATGCACGTGACACGCCGTGGCCCTTCCACTCGCTCTCGCTCTTGCTACCACATGACGCACCTCTTACTTGGCTTCCCTCCCTTCTTTTGCAGTAAGAGGTGGTACCGCTATTCCTTCTCCTGACATAGCAATACTCGTGCACGGTTTCAAACTGGCTTCCCCGTTTATATCGCTTCGATTTACTATCGTAACGAGCCACTTCCACCTAAGACGGACAACCGGCTTCTGACACCGTCGTAATGTTAGGGTATGTGTGCTTGGATTGGTTGGACACATTTGTATCCGTGTGCAAGTCGGTTCCTTGCCTGAAGTCGGGCTAAAGCGCACTCGCCTGCGGTGCTCTCCAGCGTGGGCTTCCTACATTGCTCCGTCCTGCATTGCTCCGGCCAGATGTCGCTTTGAAATGTGGCGAAATGTGGTCGTTAACGGGGCCGTCTTTCCAAAGCCGCCTCTTTGGTGCTTTGAGTACCGTGTTTTGCGTTGTACATTGGTTGCCATTGGCGAGCCGTTTCGGCGACTTTTTCGCGCTAGAGACACACATCTTAGGGCTCCAACTTCGCGGTGCCTTTGCCTTGAAGCAGCATTTTCGGTGCGCTAGGTAACTTGTTAAGCACTGTACTTTTAGTTGCCTTGGCAAGACGAATGGGCGACTTTTTTGCGTTACGGACACGCATCTTAGGGCTCCAACTTCGCGGTGCCTTTGCCTCGAAGCAGCATTTTCGGTGCGCTAAGTAGCGTGTTAAGCACTGTACATTTAGTGGCTTTGGCAAGACGAATGGGCGACTTTTTTGCGTTACGGACACGCATCTTAGGGCTCCAACTTCGCGGTGCCTTTGCCTCGAAGCCGCCTTTTCGGTGCGTTGAGTAACGTGTTAAGCACTGTACTTCTGGTGGCTTTGGCGGGCCGTTTGTGCTACTTTTATGCGTTAAGGACACACCCCTTAGGGCTCCAGGGTGGGCGCCCTGACAGGCCCCTCCTCACCCAGCGCTCAAAACGCCGCCCGTGATGCATGTGGCGCTTGCGACCTTCAAATGGGTTCGGAAAACGCCACTTGGCGACGCGTTGCGCGGCCGAGTGGAGAGAAAACAGCCAAAAACAACCGGCAAAACTCATGTTTTGGGTGGGATTCGAACCCGGACCGCGACTTTTAGCGCTCAAAACGCCGCGTCCCTGTTAAGGCGCTTGCCAAAAAAATGTTACACGAAACATGGCGGGGCGTGCCAGGGGGGGGCCGTCGCAACTTGGGTTGTGGTGGGGTTTGGGGGCGATGTTGTTTCCCCATGCTGCGTTGCTGCCTTCTCGTACATGCCTCCAACTTGCTCTCTTGCGCACACAGTGCCCCACCCAATCGCCTTGTCGCTTGCCACTTTTGTCCAACTCACCCTCTATCAATCTACGCTCACACGCACGCGCCGCCAAACATGTGGTGGCTCTCGCTTACATGCCGTACCTCCTACTCGGCTTCCCTCTCTTCTTTTGCTGTAAGCGAAGGGACCGCTATTCTAGGCATAGACATAAGCATGCACTACTTCAAGCTGGCTTCCCGGTCTAGATTTACTGAGTTCCACCTTAGACGGCCAACCGGCTTCTGTTAGCGTCAGCATGTCAGGGTGTCGTCATATTTCTTTGTATCCGTGTGCAAGTCGAGTCGACTCCTTGCTTGAAGTCGGGATGTAGTCGTACTCGCCTGCGGTGCTCTTTAGCGAAGGTCTCCTACATGGCTCAGGCGCCACGTAGCAAGTTCAAATGCTGCATTCTGATAACGTGTTGTGGCCTTTCGTGATACGTATGTCAGTCAACCTAAGACAACGTTATCGTCCTGCTGACAGCCTAACCCCGCCCGCTCATTTGATACATCAAATCAAAAAAATCAAAGTTCAGACATCATAAATGCTATGCAGAAGAGCTTGGTTCGGACGTGGGTTAGTGGTTGTCGAAAGTTGCTTTGGCATCGCAGTGTGCTCGGGTCCGTTTTGCCTTTCAATCGTCTGTACTTGGGCATAAGTATGAGTGCGTGTCGTTTTGTTTTCTCGGCAACCCAACAGTGTCGCTGGAGTAAATAGGCAAGTAGCGACAATTGTCGTACTAAAAAGGACACAGGACGTCCGTTTTTCGGAGGGCCTTGTTTGCCAACTTGTGATTATCGCGCCTTCTTATTGTTACCAGCTTTGCTAGTCCTTCTTTATCTGTCTGCAAATCGGGTGCTGAGAAAAAGTTGGGCTGAACTGCATTCGTTAGTGGTGAGCTGACGTGTGAAGGGCTGTGGTAAATGTCAGGCCCATATCGTATTGCCCAGCACGCCACCCGTGTTGCTTACTGCTCACGTGCATTCAACACGCCTAAATGCACACGCTCACATGGCGGCCCTACCAGTAAAGCGGGGTGGCTTGCATGCGTGTGTGGGTTGCATGGGGCAAAGGGCGGGGCAAGTAAAGCAGGGTTGCGGGCATGCGTGTGTGGGTTGCATAGGCCGAGGGGGTGTGTGAAGCGGGGTTGCTTACATGCGTGTGTGCATGGGTTGCATGGGGTAAGGGGGTTAGTAAAGCGGAGTTGCTTACATGCGTGCATGCGTGGGTTGCACGGTGCTAGGGGGCGAGTAAAGTGGGGGTGCATGCATGCGTGTGTGGGTTGCATGGGCCAAGGGCGCGAAAAAAGCGGGAATGCATGCATGTCTGCGGGCGAGGGTTGCATGGGGCGATGGGGCGCGTAAAGCTACGGGTGCTTGCATGCGTGCGAGTGTGGGTTGCATGGGGTGAGGGGGCGAGTAAAGCAGAGGTGCTTAAATGCGTGCGTGTGTGGGTTGCATGGGGCGAGGGGGCGAGTATTAGAGGGGGTGCATGCGTGCTTGCACGGGTTGCATGAGGCAAGGGGGCGAGTAAAGCGGGGGTGCGTGTATGAGTTGCATGTAGCGAGGGGGCGAGTGAACGGGAATGCATGCATGTCCGCTGTCGTGGGTTGCATGGAGTGAGGTGGCGCGTGAAGCTACGGTGCTTGCATGCGTTCGAGTGTGGATTGCATTGGGCAGGAGGGCGCGTAAAGTGGGGGTGCGTGCATGCGTGCGTGGACTGCATGGGCCAAGGGTGTGAGTAAAGCGGGAATGCATAGATGTCTGCTGGCGTGGGTTGCATGGGGTGAGAGGGCGCGTAACGCTACGGGTGCTTGCATGCGTGCGAGTGTGGGTTGCATGGGGCAAGGGGGCGAGTAAAGCGGGGGTGCGTGTATGAGTTGCATGTGGCGAGGGGGCGAGTGAACGGGAATGCATGTATGTCCGCTGTCGTGGGTTGCATGGAGTGAGGGGGCGCGTGAAGCTACGGTGCTAGCTTGCATGCGTTCGAGTGTGGATTGCATTAGGCAGGAGGGCGCGTAATGTGGTGGTGCGTGCATGCGTGCGTGGGTTGCATGGGCCAAGGGTGCGAGTAAAGCGGGAATGCATTCATGTCTGCTGGCGTGGGTTGCATGGGGGAGAGGGCGCGTAAAGCTACGGGTGCTTGCATGCGTGCGAGTGTGGGTTGCATGGGGCAAGGGGGCGAGTAAAACGGGGGTTCGTGTATGAGTTGCTTGTGGCGAGGGGGCGAGTGAACGGGAATGCATGTATGTCCGCTGTCGTGGGTTGCATGGAGTGAGGGGGCGCGTGAAGCTACGGTGCTTGCATGCGTTCGAGTGTGGATTGCATTGGGCAGGAGGGCGCGTAATGTGGGGGTGCGTGCATGCGTGCGTGGGTTGCATGGGCCAAGGGTGCGAGTAAAGCGGAAATGCATTCATGTCTGCTGGCGTGGGTTGCATGGGGGAGAGGGCGCGTAAAGCTACGGGTGCTTGCATGCGTGCGAGTGTGGGTTGCATGGGGCAAGGGGGCGAGTAAAACGGGGGTTCGTGTATGAGTTGCTTGTGGCGAGGGGGCGAGTGAACGGGAATGCATGTATGTCCGCTGTCGTGGGTTGCATGGAGTGAGGGGGCGCGTGAAGCTACGGTGCTAGCTTGCATGCGTTCGAGTGTGGATTGCATTGGGCAGGAGGGCGCGTAATGTGGGGGTGCGTGCATGCGTGCGTGGGTTGCATGGGCCAAGGGCGCGAGTAGAGCGGGAATGCATGCATGTCTGCTGGCGTGGGTTGCATGGGGGAGAGGGCGCGTAAAGCTACGGGTGCTTGCATGCGTGCGAGTGTGGGTTGCATGGGGCAAGGGGGCGAGTAAAGCGGGGGTGCGTGTATGAGTTGCTTGTGGCGAGGGGGCGAGTGAACGGGAATGCATGTATGTCCGCTGTCGTGGGTTGCATGGAGTGAGGGGGCGCGTGAAGCTACGGTGCTAGCTTGCATGCGTTCGAGTGTGGATTGCATTGGGCAGGAGGGCGCGTAATGTGGGGGTGCGTGCATGCGTGCGTGGGTTGCATGGGCCAAGGGTGCGAGTAAAGCGGAAATGCATTCATGTCTGCTGGCGTGGGTTGCATGGGGGAGAGGGCGCGTAACGCTACGGGTGCTTGCATGCGTGCGAGTGTGGGTTGCATGGGGCAAGGGGGCGAGTAAAGCGGGGGTGCGTGTATGAGTTGCATGTGGCGAGGGGGCGAGTGAACGGGAATGCATGTATGTCCGCTGTCGTGGGTTGCATGGAGTGAGGGGGCGCGTGAAGCTACGGTGCTAGCTTGCATGCGTTCGAGTGTGGATTGCATTGGGCAGGAGGGCGCGTAATGTGGGGGTGCGTGCATGCGTGCGTGGGTTGCATGGGCCAAGGGTGCGAGTAAAGCGGAAATGCATTCATGTCTGCTGGCGTGGGTTGCATGGGGGAGAGGGCGCGTAAAGCTACGGGTGCTTGCATGCGTGCGAGTGTGGGTTGCATGGGGCAAGGGGGCGAGTAAAACGGGGTTTCGTGTATGAGTTGCTTGTGGCGAGGGGGCGAGTGAACGGGAATGCATGCATGTCCGCTGTCGTGGGTTGCATGGAGTGAGGGGGCGCGTGAAGCTACGGTGCTTGCGTGCGTTCGAGTGTGGATTGCATTGGGCAGGAGGGCGCGTAATGTGGGGGTGCGTGCATGCGTGCGTGGGTTGCATGGGCCAAGGGTGCGAGTAAAGCGGAAATGCATTCATGTCTGCTGGCGTGGGTTGCATGGGGGAGAGGGCGCGTAACGCTACGGGTGCTTGCATGCGTGCGAGTGTGGGTTGCATGGGGCAAGGGGGCGAGTAAAGCGGGGGTGCGTGTATGAGTTGCATGTGGCGAGGGGGCGAGTGAACGGGAATGCATGTATGTCCGCTGTCGTGGGTTGCATGGAGTGAGGGGGCGCGTGAAGCTACGGTGCTAGCTTGCATGCGTTCGAGTGTGGATTGCATTGGGCAGGAGGGCGCGTAATGTGGGGGTGCGTGCATGCGTGCGTGGGTTGCATGGGCCAAGGGTGCGAGTAAAGCGGAAATGCATTCATGTCTGCTGGCGTGGGTTGCATGGGGGAGAGGGCGCGTAAAGCTACGGGTGCTTGCATGCGTGCGAGTGTGGGTTGCATGGGGCAAGGGGGCGAGTAAAACGGGGGTTCGTGTATGAGTTGCTTGTGGCGAGGGGGCGAGTGAACGGGAATGCATGCATGTCCGCTGTCGTGGGTTGCATGGAGTGAGGGGGCGCGTGAAGCTACGGTGCTTGCGTGCGTTCGAGTGTGGATTGCATTGGGCAGGAGGGCGCGTAATGTGGTGGTGCGTGCATGCGTGCGTGGGTTGCATGGGCCAAGGGTGCGAGTAAAGCGGGGTGCGTGCATGTGTGTAGGGATTGCATGGGCCGAGTGGGTGAGTAAAAGCGGCAGTGCTTGCATGCGTGCGTGTATGGGTTGCATGGGGCGAGGGAGCGAGTAAAGCGGAGATGCTTGCATGCGTGCATATGTGTGTTGCACGGAGCGAGGGGGCGTGTAAAGCGGGAGTGCTTGCATGCATGCGTGTGTGGGTTGCATGGGGCGAGAGGGCTTGTAAAGCATGGTTGCTTGCATCTGTTGAGATAACTGGCTGCGAGGCGGAGCGTACTGCGATTGACCGTGCGTGTGTTGCATGGGGCTAGGGGACGAGTAAAGCGGGGGTACGTGCATGCGTGAGTGTGTTGGTTGCATGAGGTAAGGCGGCGCGTAAAGCGGGAGTGCTTGCATGTGTGCGTTGGTTGCATGGGGCGAGGGGCGGGGCAAGTAAAGCGGGGGTGCGGGCATGCCTGTGTGGGTTGCATGGGCCGAGGGGGCGCGTAAAGCGGATTTGCGTGCATGTGTGTGCGTGTGTGGGTTGCATGGGGCGAGGGGGCTTGCGAAGCATGGTTGCTTGCATGTGTTAAGAAAACTGGCCGCGAGTAGGAGCGCACTGTGATTGTCGGAAAATGAAGTCCCCACAGAACCGCCACAGGAGCCATGGAATATGGTAACGTATGTAGATATATAAGTCCAGTACTGGTGCTGAGGGTGAGTAGGGCGTAAGAAGCACTCTCAGAAAACGACCGGACCTAGGGCTTGCATGTGCTTGTGTGATGCACGGGGCGAGGGAACGAGTAAAGTGGGAGTGCTTGCATGCATGCGTATGTGGGTTGCTTGGGTTGAGGAGGCCAGTTAAGTGGGGGTGCTGTCCCGCACGCTGCCCTTCTCCCACCGCCCCTCTTTTACTTGGCGCTCCTTGCGGCCCTCCTGCATGCGGCTGTCCTCGTAATGGCCCTCCAGCACACAGCGCCCCTCCCACACGCTTAAACACACGGCGTACCTCCCACTCGCTCGTATGCGCACAGTGCCCCACCCTATCACCCTCCCGCACGCAGTCTTTGTCCCACTCATCCATCATGCTACACTCATCCATCATGCTACGCTCCTCCCATTTATTGTCACGCACGTGACACGCCGTGGCCCTTCCACTCGCTCTCACTCTTGCTATCACATGACGCACCTCTTACTCGGCGGCTTCCCCCCCTCCTTTTTTGCAGTAGGAGGTGGTACCGCTATTCCTTCTCCTGTCATAGCAATACTCGTGCACAGTTTCAAACTGGCTTCCCCGTTTATATCGCTTTGATTTACTATCGTAACGAGCCACTTCCACCTTGGACGGCCAACCGGCTTCTGACAGCGTCGTATGCTAGGGTATGTGCTTGAATTGGTTGGACACATTTGTATTCGTGTGCAAGTCGGTTCCTTGCCTGAAGTCGAACCTAAAGCGCACTCGCCTGCTGTGCTTTCCAGCGTGGGCTTCCTACATAGCTCCGTCCTGCATTGCTCCGGCGCCAGATGTCGCTTTGAAATGTGGCGAAATGTGGTCGTTAGCGGGGCCGTCTTTCCAAAGCCGCCTCTTTGGTGCTTTGAGTACCGTGTTTTGCGTTGTACATTGGTTGCCATTGGCGAGCCGTTTCGGCGACTTTTTCGCGTACACATCTTAGGGCTCCATCTTCGCGGTGCCTTTGCCTCGAAGCAGCATTTCCGGTGCGCTAAGTAACGTGTTAAGAACTGTACTTTTAGTGGCTTTGGCAGGACGAATGGGCGACTTTTTTGCGTTACAGACACGCATCTTAGGGCTCCAACTTCGCGGTGTCTTTGCCTCGAAGCCGCTTTTTCGGTGCGTTAAGTAACGTTTTAAGCACTGTATTTCTTGTGGCTTTGGCGGGCCGTTTGGGCGACTTTTTTGCGTTACAGACACACACCTTAGGGCTCCAGGGTGGGCGCCCTGACCGGCCTTTCCTCACCCAGCGCTCAAAACGCCGCCCGTGATGCATGTGGCGCTTGCGACCTTCAAATGGGTTCGGAAAACGCCACTTGGCGACGCGTTGCGCGGCCGAGTGGAGAGAAAACAGCCAAAAACAAACGGCAAAACTCATGTTTTGGGTGGGATTTGAACCCGGGCCGCGAATTTTAGCGCTCAAAACGCCGCGTCCCTGTTAAGGCGCTTGCCAAAAAAATGTGAGCACGAAACCCCCCCTCCCTATTGATGCCTTTCCTTCGCTGCTTCGCTAGCTCCGGACTCCGTCTACGACGTCGGCCTCCGACGTCGCTACATTGCTCCGGCGACCCCCCCTCCCTATTGATGCCTTTCCTTCGCTGCTTCGCTAGCTCCGGACTCCGTCTACGACGTCGGCCTCCGACGTCGCTACATTGCTCCGGCGACAGGGGCAAGCCCCCCCGAAGCCGCTTCGCGGCGGGGGCTCCGCCCAAAATTTAATCCCTGCGATTCGTAATCTCCTTAGCAATGTCATTGTAGTGTTGTAAAGCTTGGACCAACATTTAACCTTTATTGGCTAAATAAGACAAGCCAATAAGACAAGGTTAACTTGCTTGCCTCTTGTTGTGCACATCCCTCAAGCCGATCTTGACTAAACTGCTATTTCGGTTATGATGTAGAAAGCTTAGTTGTATTATCAACACAGGGCGGCCGCGGCGGCCGCAGCGCCACAAAGTTGGCATCGTCCCACTACGTTTACGTTTACGTCCGTTCAATCATTTCGTTCGTTCAACGGCAACCGCTGAAAAGTGGATCGCACAACGTGCTTGTTTCAATATATTCGAAGGCGTCCGAACTTTATGAAACCGTTTGCGGATTTGGGGCTGATTCATCTAAGCTGTAATCTTCAATTATTTATCCTTTTCATACCTTTTTTCAAAGGTCTAGAGAGTTAGTTGCTGCCAAACATGGCCGATAAGCCTGGCAACGTGCCACGATAACGTAAAGAAAGGGGCAACTCTTCCCACTTTGGGTTATAAGACGGCCAGTGGGCTTCCTTCGTTGCCTCCATTGGGGAGGGGCGGTCGGGCTAGGGTTGAGTGGACGCATCGACGGCATGGCTGTTGCCCAGCTGACTAAGAAGTGAATGCCAGCCAGTACTTCCGTGACAGCTGTAATAGTTAGATAGAGGATGCTGTCATTTGTTCTCAAGGGAGGATATGTTAGCGAGCAGAGGTCTAAGCGCTTCGTTGGGGGTTCAAACATCAAACTTCGCGTGATTTCCTAAAGTTCAGCAATCAAATCTAATAGTACAGTGTTGATAGGTTCCAAGAGGTGTTATTGAGTGGAAAATGGCGTCTTCTGTGGACTTAACTTTGACATTGCATCGACATTGAACGCGGTTCTGTCATGGTTCTGTCACGGGAACGCAGTCTGTCAGGTTCCTTACGGTTCAACCGTAAAAAAACAGTCCACAGGACACCGTATTACGGCGTCATACCGTAAAAAATGGGAAAAGCATACGGCGTCATACCGCAAAATCGTAATACCGTAAACTGTAACGTTCCAGCCCAAAATATATTATCAATTGCGAAAGTGGGCTGCTTCAGAAGGTTAGTTGTTGTTTGATCACAGTAACTGTGATGCCTTTAGACATGCGGCTTTGCTTACCGGCATTACAAAAGCCATACCCCTTGCCCCTGCCAGCCGCCCCACGCACCCCTTACCCCTCCCTGACCCCCTCTCCCCCCTTCCTGTCGCATTTCAGCTTGCTTAAACCCTTCTCCGCCCCCTCCTCGCTCTCCTGTGTCTGCCCCAAACGTTTCTCGTAGCCAAAACGGCCATGCCCTCTCCTCCCTTCTCTTCCCCGTCGCCCCTGCACACCCCTTGCCCCTGCACCTTGCGGGCATTACAGCCTCCCATGTCCTTGCCCCGCATGCCACACAGCAGCAACAGAGGTGCTCTGCACTTCCCTGTCAACGCAGCTGCCGCCGCGGAAATATAACTGGCAGCCCCTCTCTTGCTTGCACTTCCCCACCGACACCCGCATGCTGCTGCACATTAGGGCGCTCCCACCACAGTCAACACGCAGCATTTGGGCAGGCCATGTGATCGCTTCGGTCTGGTATAAGCTGTTTTACTGACCGCAAGGACATTGATACTGTCATGCGTGCTGCTGTTGAGAATAAATAGTACTGCAACAGCTGCATGTATGAAGTAATTGGCTGGTTACTAATGAGGGTTTAGCAATTGGATGCTGCTATAGTACTCCCGGCAAGACTTTGCAAAACAGTTGTTCCGGACAGCAGTTTTCAAGGAACAGCAACGGCAGGGTGGGAGCAGTCCTGGTAGGGACTGCTACGGCTGGGTAGCAGTCCCTAGCAGCATGTATTAGCAACAACTCTTTGCTGGAACCGGTTGTCACCGGCCAGGTGCACGGCAGCAGTGGAGACATGCCTGGCCATCGACCTAGTCCATTGACAATAAGAAAATCATCAGACTTACTCCGTTATCCTTGTCGCCCTGTCATGGAGGTATAGCTTCACGCTATCATCATCCGGTTTCTCTGTCCTCTTCAGCCATAGGCAAAACAGTACAGCAATAAGCCACACCACTGATGTGGCCACCAGTTGGATGATGACAGACATCCAGTCAGCCGCCATCAAGAAGAACTGCGATATGGCATCATCACATCCAATTGGGATGGTGAACGTGACGTATGATGACGAGGGCTGCTTGCTGGCATCGGATGATTCCAGATCGGTACAAGATCCTGATCGCCAGTTGCCTCTCGCAGCCGGAGCCTCTGTGCAAATAGGGGGACGCCAGCAGTTGACCATGTAAAGTTACACGGGCTTCGGTACAGTTCAGGGGGGTTTCACATACACCCGTAGTAACGGAAAGGTGTTTACAAAGTATCTAATTTTTGGGGGCCGTACATTTGTGACAGGAAAACTCCAGCCTTCCCGGTAAAAACATTTACGTTTCTGGGAAGAACACGTGCGTAAATCACTCTGCAATCCAAGCGTAAATATAGCAATTTTACAAGGAATTCACAGTTAGAAAACGTTAGGAAAAGTTGACCGGCCCCGGGACTACCCCACACCCCAAAACCACCCTCGATATCAACGGTAAATAGAATAAAAAGGCTCCTCTAAACATCTATCTAGCATTGTCTAATATCTTGTCGATACTGCAAGTCCAACAAAAAATAGTTCGCAACAAACACTCTCTTGACCAGCCATTGAGAAGCCACCACCACGGCCACACCCATTACCGGTATGCTGGGCGATCAGGAGCGTCCCGCCGCTGTATGATACGTACCCGTTACTGTGACCAATAATTAGTGGATTGGTTACAGCGGCGTGCTGCCAGAGGGCTACCTGTGAAAGTCGACGAGAGCATGTACTGTTCTACTCGGAGCCCACACAATCCTTTGTGATGATGTTGACGGCCATAACTATTCGTTTCCGCGCCATAAAACCTATGAACTGTAACGCAAACGGGTGCCTTGCCTAAAAGCCAGCATGCGATGATACGGTGCATTGGCCGAAGTCCTTGTGAGCATGATGCCGAGCCTGTCCTCCGCATCCTGCTTAAGTAATGTAGGTAAAACCGAAATTACATGCGTGACCCAGATAGCGTTTGCGTGTGACAGATACATATGCCGTTGGTTTGGGTTCGGTAGCCTGCTGCTTGGGTGCTACGAAGCATGATAAAACGTCACAGGCTACTCAATTGGACAGGCTTAAGCTTTGAACGTGTGAAATGGGTGAGGACGCTATGTACGCCATGGGTGATGAACAAGGCAGCCAGCCTAGACTGGATAAGGGGCTCATCTATCCGTATAACAGATGTATGGCTAGATAGTCAAGCTATAGCAAACAAGGGGTTTCAGGATAGCAAGTTGTGTTAGGTCAACTGGTGCCGTGCAGTCACGGGAGTGTATGCCATGACATTCAAGTGTAATGAGGAGGGGATTCACCCTTTTCCAGCATTGAGAAAGCTGAACCCCTTTTAAGGGGTAGCGGTAAAGAAGAAGAGGTCGGTTGGGGGAATGGTTGGGATGGAGGGGGTTGTTGGGTGTGGACATGGTTGGGGAATATGGGCTTCGAAAGGAAATGCTGGGGATCATGGCCTGAGACAAGCGGTTTAAGGACCCTCTAACTCCCAAATCCTCCCAAACCGTTCTCTACTTTTCCCCTTGGGCTTCCGGCTTTTACGTGTGGTTATTGGGGTTGAGTTACAGCCGTCGTGGGGAGGCCGCTCACAAGCAAGGTCACCGCTAGCCACCAAGGGGCCCGGTTTTGAGTGCCGTGGAAGACCTCGGGACCTGCCCTAAACCACACGGTTGTAAGAATTTTGAAATCATACTTTCTACCTCGGTATAATTTTTATTTTCAAAGCAAATTTGCTACTACGGGTACCATTACTTTAATTAACTTGTCAGCTTCACAGACATTGAGGCTTGCCCCAAAAATCCACGACACCATTGTTCTTATTGTCGTGTTTATAAAACTGGCCGCTGGTTGGAACGAACTGCAATTGGTGGGCCCCCCTGACGTCTCCGACAGGCGCTTCCCGGTCTGGGCATGTAACCGTTCTGAGCTGCCAAAATGCCGGACTCGGGCACAGCTTAACTGCTAAGAGCTATGTTGTTTTCCAGCTGCCCAGACACAGTGGGTTCCCCTCTTGCCGACAGAGGGTATAACAGGAGGGATAGTTCCGCCGCAAAAAGACCCCATGCCTTAACTCAACGAGAGCATTCGAAATCCGCTTTCAGAATTGTAACCGGAGGTGTACGGAAGAAGTTATAGGCTCCCAATATTGGTCGTACGGCAGGGGTGGGTAGGTGGGTCAGGAGCCCCAATGACATTTTTCTTTGACCTTCAAAACGTTTTTCCTAGGTATCGTTTCGGCAATTGGAAAGCAGATTTAGTTTATTCCTGCTGTATGCATATTATGTCGTTATTAGAGCCTTTGTGAGGAGTTTGTGGGTGGCATGTCCCCATGGAAGACCCTAGCTGGCACAACATACACGGTATGGCTTCTCCAGAGGCAAAGCAAGCAGCAGGGACAGGGGCTAAGATGGAAGGGACCCAAGGGAGGAACCAAAAGAGTAAAATCACAAAGTTGGGGCAAGTTTGGAGGGGAAGGGCACCCAACAGGCGTACTGACGACACACCCGTGGCTGAGGGAGGAGGCGCGAAACTCCTGCGCCGGGGCAGGGGGTATCATGCATGGTTCTGCATCTGGTGCTGAGGGCGGTGGGGTCAAGCCCAACCTGCTGCCCAGGGGAGGGGGCGCAGCCGTACCGACGGCGGGGTCATGTGAGGGACGCAGTGGCAGGTGGGCTGGAGCACACTTACCAACGCAACCGTGCATATGAGGTTTAAACACGAGATGTGTCAGCTGTATACCAGAGAGCATTGAGTCTGGCAGCCTGCCTGGGGCCTTCCCCCGTGTGGCGAGTGACTCGGACATGCTGCCAAATGGTATGCCTAACGTGAGAATGACGAAGATCGGGCAAAAGGGAGTCGAATGGTGCTATTTGGGGGCGATTTTGCAAAGTTTACAGCATTGTCGTACAGCAAAAACGGTACGACAGGGTGGGTGGATGGGTCCGGCACCCCTTTCTTGACATTCTTAGCATGGGGTTTGGCAAAGACATTTTTACCCCCCCCCCCTTGGGTGTAACATAAGGAAACTGACAATATCTTGCTTGATAGGCAGCGGGAAGCCAAGCGTCCGGCGTCCGGGGTGGCAGGGGTAGGGAGGGCAGTGTATGTTGAGGGTGGCTGAGAGAGGGGTAGTAATGGATGTGACGAAGAGCTGCAGCTGCAACCCGATTGAAGTCCTCGGGCGACTGTGAATGCGATCACAGATATCATGGGAGGAGTACCATCTGGCAACAGCGGCGAGGTACGGTACCAGTACACAGCAGCCCCACGGTGGCAAGGAGGTCAGTACGGCATTGCTAAGCGAGGAGACAGGACCGGCGCATGCTAAACATATATTGAGGCCCAACATGTTGGGCAGAAGCGGCGCAAACAGTTGGGCCAGCCGCACGATTTCAGCTCTTCCATGTTCATGGTCTATCTTGAGGATGCTAGTGGGGTGGCTTAATGCAATATAGTGAGAAGTAGCTTTGATGACATTTATACAAGCTTACAACTGTGGCAACCACGGACATAGAAGGAGGCTGTTCGGGCTGGAGAAGCGGGGCCGGGGGTGGCAATGGAACGGGGGTGATGGTTGGAAAAGGGGTGGCAGGGACATCGTCAGGGCGGGCCAGTGAGGCCGGGGACAGGTTCTGCTCCCGGAGTGAGGGTGGTGGCGAAGACAAGCGATGGCGGCAGTGGCTGGGGAGGATACTGCCCATACTGGGACCGATGGCAGGGCGGATATCAGGTAGGGGTGGAAGAAGATCTGGGAGGGATGGAGCAGGAAGCGGGCTGTAAGTTGGTGGTGAGGGCGGGGCGAGGATTGATGGTGGCGGCAGGACGGGGCGAGGGGGTATGGTGAAGGGGAAGACGGGGCGATGAATGAACTGTTGGAAAAGGATGTTGGGAGTGTTGGCAGCTGGGTCAGCATGGATGGTGGCGGAGAGGTTGAAGCCCCTGGCTTGGGGGAGAAAGGTCTTTCAGTGGCTGCAAGTGTGTATTCCGCCGGGATGATGAATGGTTGGACAATGTGATGTGCAGTAAGGATGGAGGGAGAGAGTATAGCATTGTGCAAAAGCGAGGAAAGGAAAGGTCCGACTGGGTTGAGGGCCACCACCAGCAGAGTAGGAGGGTGCGAAGTGGGTTGGGAAAAGCTGCTGGAATTCGTTACAGTATTTAAGGAGAAGGTGCTAATGCATACGGAGGTGTGACCAACACACGCTAGGGGGTAGAGGAAGGTATTAAGGCAGTGCTTGCTTCTCAATGGACATCAGCAAGGGGACGATGGCAGGCCCAGGCAGGCTGTTCATAAAAGCGACATACCAGGTCCCAGGTAACAGTCACGGTAAACATCAAAGAGTTGGGACCGAGAGGTTGGCTCTCTGGCAGCGCAGAAAGCCAACCAGGACGAAGATTGGCCACCCATGACGCCGTGCAGGGCGGCCACAGTGACGGGCCGAAATATTGCCTTAGGCATAGGGCTACTATGTGCGTGCCAAATGACTTGTAATCATGCTGCCAACTACGTACTACCAATATATCTTGCTACTCAATATTACCGGTACTTA
This sequence comes from Astrephomene gubernaculifera, assembly GCA_021605115.1. Taxonomy (NCBI): domain Eukaryota; kingdom Viridiplantae; phylum Chlorophyta; class Chlorophyceae; order Chlamydomonadales; family Astrephomenaceae; genus Astrephomene; species Astrephomene gubernaculifera. The sequence continues at coordinate 195,785 of BMAR01000071.1, forward strand.
TAACTGTCAAGCGCAAGTTCAAATGCAAGCTTACTAAGAATAGCATAAAAGGATAGGATAAGGTAACACTGACGACATAACTATGCGACTTGGCAAGCACACAGTGCAGTAACCAGAAAGTTGCACACACGCAAGTCCAATCTCGCATTCAAAGTTCATTAAGATGTCGTTTATATGTCCCATGTCAGTGCGATTGCACATGAACTGGAACCCTTGGGAATAAGGTAACGCAAGTAGGCACGACCTTACCCTGCTCAGCACGCGCACGACCAACAGTGCGGGCGCTGCGAAGACGGCGCCACATTCCGTACATCTCTGTTGAACGCTGTCTTACGGTGGCGTCTGTCGGTGGGAGCGAACGGTGTAGGGGGAAAGCGAAATAGTGGTCGGCATCAGCATGCATCAAGGTACTTGGCCACTGAGCCTATGCAACCAAGCGCACCAGCGGGAGCATAACAGGCAGCATTTTGAGGACATGTAATGTAAGCTCACCGCAGACTGACCTTTTACAGGAAATGTTTATCGCCGCCACATCATACCGGTAGTTCTAACTTCGCCCACGTTGGCAGGAGTGAAACAGAGTTGCAACTAGGGTGTCTCTCATAAAGTAGGGAAGCATTCTGCGTATTAAAGAGAACATTGACTATTACGAGATAATTACAAGTTGTAAGGATCGTACTTCCCAGACAAGCCAAGAGGCTCACGGTAAATGATCACTAACGGAGCTAAAGTACTTCACAACAAACTTCAGCCGGTTGTTCTTTCTTCGCAAACGATAGGGTCTTCGCCGCGTCCAAATAACTGCTTGCTTCGTCCTCCGTGCTACAGTCCACAGAAACCCCATGCAACCCGAATTCGTGCGCATCAACATGAACTGGGCATTTAAGGGGAATGCTCTTCATCTTCCACCGCACTCGTGCTACAGCCCTGCAGATTCTATCACGAGCTCTACCAAATAAGGCTAAACCCAAGTGCCCAAACACAAAGGCGCAATGCAGCCCGAGTAATCAACCCAAGCCCTAGGAGTAGACAAGCTTTGGGGTGAACATGAATGAGGAGTGGGAGATCGTTGTACGGTGAAGGCCTTCTTGCCGTATCTTTCTTTTTTCCACATCGGAAAGAAGCCAGGGCAGCAACCAGGCGCCGCTGGAGACCCTCGGCGCCGCCAGAGCCGTAACCTGTTCTGCGGTTCTGGCCTGTGGGTCATCCCCTTTTGAGGGCCACCGAGATAGCCACCGCTGTTACAGCTGCAAGTGAGAGATCCGCATGCACGACTGTGTGGAGGAGCGGACAAATGGGGCCCAGGCGGCGCCGGTGGAGGTAGTCGCAGTAACGGACATCTCAGGCGACTGAGACGGCTGCGAGGGTGTCCTAGGCGGCAATGCTGGCAGATACCGTATGGCCGATTGAATGACAACGTCTCTGCGTGAGGGTCTCCCCCAAGTCCTGAGCACAGACGGCGGCGGTTAGCAGCGGTTGGCGGCAGCGGTTGCTGTGGTGCATCCCGGTGCTAGTACTAGAGGTTTCGGGGCTTGTCACAGGATGGAGCTATACCTCAAGGTCCTTCGTACGGACGACACGAAAAAGGATGAAGGTTTCCAAAGTTGGTCGTACGGCAGGGATTGGTAGGTGGTTCCGGAGCCCCAACGACTTTTTTCTTTGGCCTTCGAAACGATTTTTCTAGGTATCGTTTCGCCAATCGGATAGCAGATTTAGTACTCCTGTTACAGTATACCGGTATGTGGAGTTTGCGGGTGGCATGTCCACATGGAAGACCCTAGCTCGCCCAACAGACACAGTATGGCTTCTCCAGAGGCAAAGCAAACAGCAGGGACAGGGGCTAAGGTGGAAGGGGCCCAAGGGAGGAACCAAACGAGTAAACTCACAAGGTTAGGACAAAGTTGAAGGGGGAGGGCACGCAACAGGCGTACTGTCGGCACACCCGTGGCTGAGGGAGGAGGCGCGGAACTCCCGCGCCGGGGCAGGGGGAAACATGCGTGGTTCTGCATCTGGTGCTGAGGGCGGTGGGGTGCAAGCCCAACCTGCTACCCAGGGGAGGGGGCGCAGCCGCACCGATGGCGGGGTCATGTGAGGGACGCACTGGCAGGTGGGCTGGAGCACACTTACCAAACAACACAACGTGCATTTAGGCATTACAGCAATGCATGTGAGGTTTAGAAGCGAGATGTGTCGGCTGTATGCCAGAGAGCATTGAATCTGGGGCGTTCCCCCGTGTGGCAAGCGACTCGGACAAATGGTATGCCAAATGGTATGCCTAACGTGAGAATGACGAATGGTGCTTGTCCGGGGAATTCTGCAAAGTTTACAACGTTGTCGTACAGCAAATGCGGTACGAAAGGGTGGGTGGGTGAGTCCGGCACCCCTTTCTTAACATTGTTAACATGGGGTTTGGCAAAGACTTTCTCCGTGTTGCAGTCGAAATTGCCAAATACTCCGTCCAACGGGCCTTCCTGCTATCCAGGGCTCGCCTTGCAAGGATATTAGTAATTTGTGGTCAGTATTCAGCACTGAAATGCGCTTTCCAGGTAGTAACGTAACTTGTGCCACGCGTGTAGCAAGGAAAATAGCTCATGCTCGCCCAGACTTCAAGCTAGCGTAAGAGCATCTGGCATTCGAGGTGACGCCATATTATACCTGTATTGAACTTAACTGTTACTGCTTGGGTAGGTGAAGATGTTCGCGTGCGGTGTTGCCCAGCTATCCATGCGCTTGCCCTAATCGTCGACGCTATACTCTGATTAACTGTTTGACCGAACTTGTGAGCATGTCGATTGGGCGTTTTATGTTTGTTACCAGTGGAGCTGCCCTAACCCACACGGGGATCGCCTCTCGATCGCCACGTCGTAAGGAACTTCGAGTGCGTACGGCACATGGTTAGCGTCACCCAATACAGGAAGCACCGCCCACAATCAATATGCAGAGCGCCAAATGGTTATAAGGCAGTTCCAGTATCTGTGATAATCTAAAAACGTCTGCCTGCTCACTTCGGCTATAAATTTAGGCGCAAGGAAGCCCATACTAAGGATAGTTTATGCCCTGTCCTTGACTAGTAAGTGTTTTTATTTTACTATCTCTTTTGTACCGTTTTGGGGCTCGTCCCTTGGCATTGGCAGCCTAAGCGCGACAGTAAGATACCTTTCAGGGTCTTCAGCCCAGCAGCAGCCGGCGTTCTTGTCAATATGGATGGGCCACCTGGGGGAGAGGCTGGCCCGAGCGGCTTTCGCAATTTAGAGCCAACCACCCGCGAACAACGCATGGCAGCGCGTGACAAAGACGCCCTTGAAAAGACGCGCCTACAAGCTCGGCGGAGGGGGCCCCTCAAGCCGCCAGAAAACGAGGTCGGCAATCCGGTGGTGCCACCGCGGAACGCCCCGGCGTACTGTGATGAGTTCGACAGGTTCAATCGGGACGTAGCGGGTGAAGCGCACCAGCGGAAACAAATAAAGCTACAGAGAAATGAAGTGGGTACTACCGCCCCCGGGGCTAACTGGGGAAAGGGTTCGCTCGCACCGAGCATGTGACACCTGGGGTGACAAAAGACTAACGCATAGCGTCATGCGTGTCGTTACTTCTCAAGGCACCCGTACCCGTTTCACACGCCCTAGCACTCTCTCCCACCTCCTTTAACTCCTGTCACTCTATACACAGCACGGAATTCCTTCTTCTTCTCTCTCTTCTCCACCCCCACAGGAGGGCATCCTCGTCTCCTATCCCCATTGCTTTGCCCTAAGTTTTGGTTTCCTGTGGTTTGGTTTGTTCTTCGACCCCCCAGGAGGTCTATACCGCCAAGCGCACCGCGCACCTCTCCCGCGAGCGCGGCGTGTGGGCGGCCGACCAGGCGCTGCAGCAGCGCGAGGCGGACCGCTACGACTCCGCTCGCGCCGGCGGCACGGGTGCGCTCCGGAACCGCGGCGGGCAGAGCTACGACATCATCACCCTGGACCCGCTGGCGGGCGGCAGGGGGCAGGCGCTAGCGGCAAAGGTGGGAGGAGGGGGGGCTGGGATTTGGGCTGGGAAGGGCGGGGCATGGAGGCTGGTGTGGGGCCATGGGTGCGTGGGATAGGGGCATGCGAGGTTCGGCGGGCCGGCGTGGACGAGTAGGCGCGTGGGAAGGGTCCGGGGCTGCTGGTGCTTTTGGAGTAGTTTTGGCTAGGGCGGTTGGCATGGGAGGGTCCCCAGGGGCGGTGATGTGCAGCTGGTGTTCTGGTCTTACAGGTGGCATGACTGTCGCATGGTTGTTAACAACAGGCGCCGTTCGGGCGTCACATCGGACTAACTGTCGAGTGGCCCTCAATCCACGCTCCCGAGTGCAGGATGTGCCGTACACCCTCACCACGATTACGTCATCCCGGGCCCATGTGCGCTGCCGCCCTGTGCCAATGAGTGGCCGCATGGCGCCAAGAATCCCGCTAACAAAGTTGCAGTTACCTACTCCCATCCCTCCTTTTTGACGTCTCGTACAATGCCACATACGCTGCAACGGAAACGTATACCTACACTTCCCCCTCAATCCCTACCGCTCGCCCTCCCTCCCATCCGTCCCTCGCCCACCCCTCCCAGGAGTCAGCCCAGTACGACAAGCGGCAGGAGCGGGCTGCCGTACTGTACTCCCGCGCACACAGCGTCACCCACAACATCATCACCGGGGAGCCCATTCGCCTGCCGGTGCCGGTGAAGCAGCAGCCGCAGTGATGAGCAGCAGACAGCAGTGGGCAGCAGCAGTGAGAAGACAGCAGCAGTGGATAGCGGACAGCCGACAGCAGCTGTAACCGCACGCCTTGCAATCCCCGCAGTGAGCGGCAGTGGGCGGCACTGAGGAGCAGCAGCAGCCGGCGCAGCAGCAGCAGCAGCAGGGGGTCACGAGGTGCTACAGCAGCATCCCGGACCGCATGGGAGCTCGCAAGCCTGCACCCGCTGCACCCGCTGCTGACCGTGGTGTCCACCCATGTTGCAGCCCCTAATCGCACGCCTGCAGCAGGCGTAGCATGGCCTGCTTGGGGCGCAGGTTGCGCCTTGCATCGTGTTGCGAGGCGTGAGACGAGCTCCGCATGAGCGCTGGGTCGTGTCGCAGCCGGCCAGAGGGACGTGGCGGGAGGCAAGCCGCCGCGGGCTAGCCGGCTACGTTGGGGCCAAGCCAAGCCAAGCTGACACACATGGAAGCACTCCCGTAGGGAACTTGGCGGACTGCGGATGGAGGAGGGGGGCGCCTGCGCTCGTTGTGCTGCTGCAGCTGGTGACGATGGTGGCGGTGCTGATGAGGTGATGTAGGTGACGTGGGCAGGAGGTTGTTGGAAGCGTGGCTGGCTGCATGCACGGCCCTGGCAGCACAGGCCTTGCTGTGCGGGAAACAGCCAGGTCGTCTGACGCAGCGATTTGTACAAATATGGCTACTCCCATGATTCATTATTATTTATGTTCCTTGCGTGCTTGCCTTTCCGCGCGTTAATGAGGTTGGGTATGTCCTTCTTGCGCTGGTGATGGTGGTGGTGCTGATCAAATCACGGCGGTCCCTCCTACTGCCTCCGCTGCTGCTGCTGCTGCTCATCCTCCCTCAGCTGGCAGCGGAGGTGCACGTCGTACAGCCCCAGCGAGCCGAACAGCAGACCCTGGGGTGGCGGAGGTGGTAGTGATGGCAGAGGATGAGGAGGGCGGCAGGGGGCCGGGGGTGGGTTTGGTTGGCAGCATGCCGGGGCCTACAGAGGCGGGAGCCTACCGGGATGTATTAGCATGCAAGGTTAATCGGAGTGATGGAGGGTGCATGCCGTTCAGCATGGCCAGTCGCAAGGTTGCGATCCTTGCGAAGTAATGAGCGGGGCCTGGCTGGACTGGCTGTTCAGCGGATGGCATTTTCTTACTGGACGGTGTAAGGAAACAAATTTGGTTGTTCATACCGCAGTGCTCATTTCAGTTGTGCTGCCGGCTGTCCGGGAAAAGCAGCAGCATGAGTCGCTGCATGGGCAGCAGGGCGGCCAGCCGTATGGGCTGCCGAAGCAGGAGAGGGGCCGACTGGGCACTGGGCACATCGGGGCTGCGGCTCGTGTACCGATGCATGCCAAGGACGCAGCCATGCGGCTCTGCAGCGTGCAGGCTGTAGCTGTAACTTTGCAGTGGACTGCTTCCCTTTGCTTTCCGCACCCGCAGTGTCGGCGGCCCCATGCAGCAGGCGGCTGGAACCCCTCCCCCCCCGTTGACAGAAGCAAAGCACGCACAGCACAGCGCCAACCTCCCACCCCGCCCCCCTACCCACCCTCGCTCCCGCCAGAAGCGGCGGGTACCCCGGCCCCAGCGCCCGCCGCACCGCCGCCGCCGCCACCGCCGAGTGGGCCGCCAGGATGAACCAGCACACCTGCTGGGCTGCATGCTCCTGGTCTGGGGGGGGGAGGAGGGGGCGAGGAGGGAGAGACAGGATTCGCAGGTGCGAGGGCAGAAAGAAGGGCAGCGTTGCCGGATTCTTGAGGATACTGCCATACCGGTATTTGCAAAGGATACACCTAGGATCAGGGAGTCGAGGTGCATGGCGGGGATTGACTGCGATCGTGGCAGTTCCTCCCTTCCTCGCCGCACCTACCAGCTGTAAGCACCCCAATGCGGCTCCAGTCCCCAGAGAAGCCAGCATCCACCAGCGCCAATGTGAGCTGCAGCGGTTGCAGGTGCCGTACAGCGTAAGAGCGCACCAGAGGCAGGTGGGAGCGGGGGTAAAGTGTACGGCTGTGCATTCTATTGTACATCTGTGCACCGCACCACGCTGGCAGAGGATGGGAATCCCGGTGGATGTCCTTCACATCCACTAGCACAAGCTAGGCTTACCACAACTTCTATTGCCTGGAGCGCATTGTATGCCCCACTGGGAATGGATCTGCAAGAGGCGAGAGCAAGCCTCGGCGGTGGGTTAACTTCCACTTCGATTCTTGCGGTTTGGTCGACCGACATGCCGACATGCAAAGCTTCTTTTGTCGCGCGTCTGAAGACAGGAAAAGGCGCACTCACATGTTCGTGGGCCACAGCTTGTATGATGCAGGAGCCGGCCATTGATCCTCCGGACCGGCCTTGGCAGTGGTTGAATGGATGCTGCTAGCATGATTTCTGAACTTCTTAACCGCGAGCGGCCCTAAGCTGGAGATAAATGGTTGCCTCGCCGGCGAGCAATAGGACTGTCGATGACTGCGTAAGCTAGCAGAACGGGCAATAGTAGTGTGCATTGTAAGCTTGCAAGTCAGCGCTCCGCACGGAAACTAGCCAGTGGAACTCGGTTTGAAAGCGCTGGGCGAGTCTTATTAATAACGTTTACTTTTAGTTGACACTCGATACACTTGCACCGATCTACCGTACTATGCTTGCGCAGTGCTTGCCTGGCCCAAATATAGTCTTGTCAGGCAAGAGTACCATCACAATAGCAAGCCGCTGTTGCAGGAGTCTAGCAAATCTTAACCAAAACGCCGCGTCAGGTGGCATGCACCCACTCCCAACGGCCTCCCATCACTCAACCTAACCGCAGGCCGCTGCAGGCCCAACCCCGCGCCGCTCGCCACTCCTCGCAACAAACTCACCAATAGGAACCTTGACACGCGCGCATCAAACGCATAGAGGTCCGAAACACCCATGCTTCTGGCTCACCCATCCCAAAAGAAGCAGACAGCATGCCCGATACACCGCTCACTCAACCTTCTTACGCGCCCTCTCATTCCCCGTCCGCACCCCCTCCCGCCCCGGCTCCCTGCCCGGCTCCAGCAACCACTGGCAGACCTGCATGTAGGCAAACGCCGCCGCGAAGCCCCCGAACGCCGCCGTGATGAAGGCCCGGTCGTGCAGCCAGGGCAGGTGCGGCGGGGCGGGCAGCAGCAGCCGCGCCGCGTGCAGGGCCGCTGCCGCCGCCAGCCCGCCGGCCCACAGCGCCCGGCTGTGGCGCAGCGCCCAGCCAGTGAGGCGGAGCAGCGGGGAGGTGGCGGGCAGCTGCGGGCAGGAGGAGGCCTGCGTGCGGAGGGGTGGGGGGGAGGAGTGGAATGGAGGAGTGAGGGTGGGGCGGGAAGGAGCGCATGTAACCACAACACGCTTCTCAACATGTTACGATTCCTGACCAGTAAGTTATAGAGTGGGGCCAGGGAGGATGGTGCTGCGGGCCCCAGGTTGCCATACCTGCAGCTCCCGCGCGTGCTCCATCGCCGTACCCGCCACCACGCTGCCGTACAGCCCGCACAGAGCGGTGTACGGCAGCGCCAGTCCGTCCCTCTGCAGCAGCGGGAACATGGAGAGTGCTGCCAGCAGCGGCAGCCAGGCTGCCAGGCCGGGGTGGCGGCCGGCCAGCAGGGAGAGGGGCAGCAGCGGCAGCAGGATGGACTTCTCGTGCACCTGGGTACGGCGGATGGGGAGGGGGGAAGTTATATAATAAGTGCAAACAACTAGAGGGGGGAGGTGAGGGGAGGTGAGGGTGCGGAGGAGGGTGAGGAGGATGAACAGGGTGGCGTGTAGAGGTACGCGAGTTGTTGATACTTCCAGACGTCTGCCTCAGACCCTCATGTCTCTCTGCTCTTTTCATATCCCTCCCATGCCCCCCCCGCACACCTGGTATGAGAACATGAAGAAGGCGAAGCCCGAGTTGGCCATGCAGCGCAGCAGACCCCACCGCGTCGGACCCCCTGCCCCTGCCCCTGCCCCTCCCCGCCCCAGTATCTGGTGCGTCATGGCGGGCGCCGCCGCAGCCAGGGTGGCGCCCGCTGCCGCCCGCAGCAGCACCGCCCCCGTGAAGCGGGTCTTCCACTTGAGCGGCCCCAGCGAGGAGGCGCACCACCAGTTGGCCACGTAGTCCTCGAACAGACCGCGGCGGACGGGGAAGATGCGAGCGAGGACCTGGAGGGGGGGGCGGGTGGGGTGGGGAGTGGCAGGGGTGGGTTACCGAAGGGGAGGGAAGAGGAAGGCACGGCGGCATGCGCTGCCGCCCCCAACACGCCGCCCCTCCCCTCCCCTCCTGCCCAACTCTCACCTGCGCCGCCTGGCTGACCGAGCCCAGGTAGGGCGCCCAGCAGACCGCGAAGGAGGCCAGCACGGTGGCGCCCAGCTGCGCCACCGCCGCCGCCCGGTCCGCCGCCCCCCTCCGCCCCCGCCCGTGCAGCGCCCAGCCCAGCAGGTGCGCGAAGAAGGCGGGCGCGAAGAACAGCGACATCTGCTTGTGGTTGAGTGCCAGGCAGTACAACACGGCACCCAGCAGCACCAGCCACCGCCGCTCGCGCTGCTGCCCCTGCCCCTGCTGCTCCTTCGCTCCCGCTGCTGCTGCTCCAGCTGCATCCTCCTCCTCCTCAGCTCCAGGGGCTTCTCCTCCTCCTCCTTCCCCCCCTTCTCCCCCTTCACCGGCTGCTGCCCCGCTGCCCGCCGCAATGGCCGCTGCGGCCGCCAGCGTGAGGCCCAGGCTGATGCCGTTGTACTGGAAGTGGCCGTGGTCGATCAGCAGCACCGCGGGGTTGAACAGCAGCGCGAACAGGGCCAGCGCGCGGGAGCGGCGGCGGCGGCGGGCCTGCGCGGCTGCTGTGGCTGCTGCCCCTCTCCCTGATGCTGTGTCCTGCCGACCGCTGCGGAAGCCCGGGGAGGAACTGCCGTAGAAGACGTGGACGGCGAAGAGGCAGGCGGGGATGTAGACTGGGCGGAAGGGAAGGGAAAGTATGGCAGTGGGGACCGCTTAGCATGGATACAGGAGAGGGAGTGGCCGCCATACATGCATGCGCTCCCCACTGCCGTACATGTATGTGTTCCCTGCAGGGCGGCACAGAGAGACTCTCCCATCGTGTCTTTCCCTTACCCCTCCCTGCGCCAATAACCCCGCCAACCCGTCTTCTCCCTCTCCTCCTTCCGCCTCCTCCCTCTACCTCCCCCTCCTCCCGCCTCTCCCCCGCCCGCCTCTCCCGCCCCACACCCCCACCCAGCAGGTCTGCCGCCAGCACGGTGGCCCGCATAGCGCTCTTGGAGGCGGGGCTCTCCCAGCCGTGACTGCTGAGCAGCGCCACGGCAGCCGGCTCCACCGACCGCACTAACAAACCGCACAGCCAGCTCTGATGACGCGAGGGAGGGGGAGCAGGGGGAGGGGTCGGGGGAGGCGTTGGTGCCGGAGGGGACCCGCTTGGGAGCGCGGGCGCACACTGCTGCGGTGGGTAGCTCGGTGCCCACACGAACCGGTCACTGACTGCTTCATGGCCGCCCCAAGCCCCCCACCCCACCCCACCCCGCACCGCACCTCACCTGGTACCCTGACAGCGGGGGGTAGTCCAGCGGCCAGTAGCTGCCGTTGTTGACCGGGGAGTCGGTGTACCTGGGGGCAGCAGCAGCAGAGGGGGGGAGGGGAATGGGGAGGAGGGCGAAGGTAGAGAGCTATGTGCTAGAGGCGTCAAGGACAGCGAACAAACAGGATGTTTTGGGATAAAGGACGCTACCTATTGTAAGCTGGCCTTTACCCTAACAAAGGACTCTTGCTCACCATTCTCGGACGGGCAAGTTAACAGTTAACTCCATCCAGTGCCGTTGCGCTTCATAGTCTCCATATTTGGGTGGATCACCAGCTCCTGTAAACACACAACGAATTATGCTTTGCCTTGTTTATTTAAATCCGACGTGGCGACGATCTGCTCCATAAGGATCGAATGCTCCGACGGAGGCTACGACAAACGCACCCGAATAGGAGGAAAGTCCAGTTAATACCCGTACCAGAACAGCCAATAGCACAAGGACTGATGTGGACGTAACATCCTCTCCAACATAGTCTAGCAACCCCATGATGGTTGCGCACTCCTCCGAGTTAAGTGGTCAGCAATAATTTGAAGGCCTCATCTCATAAGCACAATTCGTCCAAGTGGACCGCCACGACGTTTACGTGTGGACAATGTGGCATAAGCACGGCGCAACACTACGAATGTACGAAGGACGTTTGAAACCGCAGCTCCGAAACCATGGGTAACACGCCAGATCCCTCGACTACCGTGCTCTGCTTGTCGCAGGTCTGTCCTTGACTTTCATGGCAGGCAACCCCTGGAGAGTATGGAAGGTACTACCTGGTGTTAAGGAATCCACCATGCCTGCCCGGGATCGTATGTACGACCTCATGCTGGGGCGTACATGGACCTTGCTTTTGCCCCGTGCCCAGTTCGCATCCTTTCGCTTTGCAGCGGGCTCTCACCTGATGTGTGTCCCCATTGCCCTTAACTCGACAAGTGTTGTATTCTGACTGTGCCCGTATGTACCCCAAGAGTCTAACCCCACTTCCTGTGAGCCTGTCGGTAGGCAAGTCAAGGCCTCGAAGGGAACGTCCGAAGATTGCCACCTTACATGGACAATGAGAGCTTCACAGAGCAAGACCCTTCATGCTTGCTTTAGGCCTGCTGCATACCGTAGATGCACTAGGTGCCGCATACGGGCCATTTAGAACCCGGGCGGGACTAATAGCACGTCACGTGCGTCAGCTGCACAGGGTTACCCGTCAGCCGCAACGCCCCTATTGTGCGGTACCGCTTACCGATAACTTTCAACACACTGTGAATGCCGTTCAGGTTCGGTCACCTCTGTTTTGTCTGTTTTGCCTGTACTCGCGGTTCACATGCGAACCTATCCCAACTGCTTGCTCTTGTCCTACTCAACTACACACTGTGAATGCCACTTGCACGCACACCAGACACCAGGATTGGGTTTGGGTGCAGGGCGCATTGGCCTTCCCGTGCAATAGAAGTAAACCAGGGAACGTAAGGTATCCACGTCTGCTTTGCTATTCAATGCTCGTGCATGCTCCGCTGCTCCCATGGGAGACTGTTGCAAGCTTGTGTCAAACGGTGATTTAGATGGCGCCATAACTATTGCTTCTGGAACACAGGTAGATGTCATGTTGTGATACACGCCGCTTTGGTCCTCTTGGCCCGGTCCAACCGGTCGTCACGACGACCAGCGTAAGCCATACCTACAGAACAGTACAGGTGGATTAAGGTATGCAAAATGCTACCATTTGTAAATCTATAGCGCTGTTAAGGGAGTTGCTATGCTGTATTTCTCATGCTGTATGGGCTTGCACCGAAACTCTAAGCCAGAGCTTGGCTCTCGCCCAGGTATTATTCCACGCCGAACGTTAGCACATACCAATATAACTTTTAATACTACTCAATCCTTTACACAGATACCTGACGTTCCGCGGCACAACCATTCTTGTGTTATAGCAATAATGTTCTTCAAGCTGCATACGTAGTATTCATGTTCACGTCATAGATGTATCATCCAGAACTTGAATTGGCCGTTGTGCCAGGCTAAGCTAGTAGAACCCTGGACAAACATTTCTTACCACCCCTCGGTTCGCCAGCCAAAATGGATTCAAGGCCGGGATCAGCAACCTCATATGCGACAAGCGGCGCAGCCGGGACGTCGCGGCCTTTCTCCGCGAGCAGCGCCAGCTCCAACCGGCTTAGTGGGAAGCCGATGGGCGCGGAGAAGCTTATGGCGACGTGCGAGCAAATATACAAAAGCTTCAACCCGGCGCAAGTCACTTTGGATACGCATGTAGATAACTGCATCGCGGGCCTGCAAATCTACAACAGTTTCGATGAAAGCTTCATCCGGCAAGTCATCTACGGAGCAGTGCGCTACCGGCGCCTGCTAAGTGCCTTGATGGACTCGTTCTATCATTATAACGGGTAGGCAATGGGGGGCCCGGGGTTGGGTGTTGTGGGGCAACGAACGCCAGTGTTTTGGAGTGGCGGGGAAGGGGTGCCTCGGTTACCATGGCTGCCAGGGCTCAAGAAAGTGGGTATGCATGGGATACGGTCGTGTTCGCCCCAGCATGTCCACTATTACTCACGGCGGACAATGCACAGCCATGCACCGTGTCCCTGTACCCTGCCGTCGGCTCCGCTCCCTCATGCCCACTCCGTGTTGCAGTTGCTCTCTGGTACCAGTCCAGCTCTCACAAGACGGCGTCGCCGTTACCCTAACCCCTCTCGCCCTACCTTGCCCCCCATCACCTATCCTCCTCTCCCGTCCCACCCCACCCACCCACCCCATCCCCGCAGCGGTGCCGCCTCCCGCGAGGACATCGACATGTACAAGCTGTACAGCTACCTCACCATCTTCCGATTGGAGGAGCTCACCTTCAGCAACTTCCAGTGAGCAGGGGAAGGGGGCTGGGAGCAGGGAGGGGTCACGCGCATGGGTTGCAGGCCGTCGGCGCGGGGGCATGCCAGTCGTGCAGGAAGCGGCAGCCTGCTTACAGCACCGTAGGGGGCACTGGGCTCCCACGTCCAGGAGTTGTCCCGTGCCGTCTGGAGCACGTCTGGGGTGTATCGTCATTGTAGACCCACCGCTGCCTGCCGCGGCTGCCGCAAGACATGCAAAAATTCCCGCTAGCAGCTTAAACGGCTACGAGGGGCTTTCAGACTGGGGCTGGTTGGGGTTCGGTTGCCGTCGCCTCCATCCCTCTGTCTCGGGCTCGCCGGGCGCATGCGGGTCGCCTGCATGCCACGGGGGCAGCTCTCCGCAACCGGGTCACCCATTCCTGCCCTCCCCCCTCCCCCCCTGGATTGTCAGCAACTTGTATCATTATCATACCACACTTTGGAATTTCTTTTTTCCCCCCCTGCCCCCAGGCGCCTGGTTGATGCCATGACGCCGCAGAAGATGTACGTGCTGCTCAAGTACCTGTTCGACCCCAAGTACATGCGGGAGGTGGTGCGGGAGGACTGGCTCAAGCTGTACGACAAGGAGGTGCGTGGGGGATTAATAGAGAAGGGGGCAGGGGGCAGGCGTATGTGGAAAGGCTGGGGCGCAACACGACTTGCATGCGCGGCTTGTGAAGGATGTCCAGTCATTGCTTATCCTCCGTCGCCTGAACCACGGTATCCCCGCCTCCGCCCCCCTCCCGGCCCGCACCTCCTCCCCTCCTCCTCCTCCCCAGTTCGTTGACGACGCCATCGAGCGGCTGCTGTCGTGGCAGTCGGAGAGCGCCTCCATGCTGTCAAAGCTGGAGTACCGGGTCACGCTCAGCAGAAAAGTGGTGAGAGAGGGGAGGGGAAGAAGAGGGGAAAGAGGGGAAGAGCTGGGGTAAGCCGCATCAGCTGCAGCCGCCATTGCATGGCATGCGGGTAGCCTCGTGGGGGGGGGGGGAGGCCCTGGCTGTGCCATGAGAGGCTGGCGTCCATTGCGACCTCCAATCTCCAAACAGCACGGGTGGCATAGGCATGGCACTGCAATTCCACTGCGTTACAACACCCCCTTATGCCCCTTATGCCCGCACCTCCCCCCTCCCCTTTCCCCCATGCAGGACGACGAGAAGGAGACGCTAGGCACCTCCTACGTGGCCCGGGCGCCCACCGTGCCGCAGCCCTTCAACCTCACGCTCGCCAAGCCCCGCCCGCTGCCCGTGGAGGACCCCCCGCCGCCGCCCATCCGCGCCAAGCCCGCGCCCAAGCCGCGGGAGGGGCCCACACGGGAGGAGCTGGCGCTGCAGGCGGCCAAGGAGGCCAACCGGGCGCAGGCGGAGAAGGATGCAAAGTGGGTGGCGGCCGGGGCGGGGGCCGGTGTATTAGGGCGGGGATTGCCGGGCACGCGGCAAGCCATGGAGGCCCTGCCTAACATGCACCACAGGTGTTGCGGCTGTCTCCTGACCCTGCCGCATGCGCCCCCCTGCGGTTCACCCCTGCCCCCTCAGGGCTGCCCCCTTCAAGCTGCGGGTGCTGGAGCGGCCCACCAACATCGACAAGATCCGGTCGGAGCTGGAGGAGGAGCGCACGCGGGAGCTGACGTTCAGGGGGATACGCGCGGCGCCGGCGCCACCGCAGCCCAATGCGCAGGTGGGGGTGTCGGGGAGGGAGGGGGATGGTGTTCGCCCCGCTTGCCGGACCCGGTTGGGCCCATTCCCTAACCCCGAATCCGCTTGCGAATTGCCATCCATACGCACCCACCTTACCTTTCCCATCCCTTCCTCCCTCCCTCCCGTGCCCCCTTCCCTCCCCCCCAGGTGAAGCTCAACGCGGCTGCCATCCTGCGTGAGGACGCGCTGTACCGCCGCAAGCAGGCGGAGGAGGCGGAGGAGCTGAAGCGCTACGAGGCGGGGCTGCGCGACGCCAGCACCTTCAAGGCCTGGCAGACGGCCATGCTGGAGCAGGACGAGGCGGAGCGGGCGGCGTCCATCGAGCGGAGGAGGCAGGAGATGGCGGCGACGCAGGTGGGTGCGGGATGGCCCGCGTAGTGATACCAACATACCATGCACCGGGGGCGCAGGACCGTTCGGGGCGCCTTGCCCGGGAGCTGCCTGGCGAGGGAGGAGCAGGCCTACTGGTAGTCACCGCTCGCTTGCTTGACCGCCCGAATCCATTCTGACCACCTTCTTTCGCCCCATGCGCCTCCCCCCGTCCTCCCCACCCGCAGGAGAACGCCATCCGCGCCCGGCAGGCCGCCGTGGAGGCCAACCAGGAGCTGGCTCGTGCCGCCAAGGAGGAGGCGAAGCGCATCGAGGAGGACCTCAAGCGGGAGCGGGAGGAGCAGGCCAAGCAGAACGCGCAGCGCAGGGATGCGGTGGTGGAGGCGCGGCAGAACGTGCAGGTGCGGCCGGCCAGCCAGCCTAGGTGTAGCCCCGAGTGACGGCTCTTGTCGTCATGTGCCAGGGGAGCACACCTACGCAGCGAAACGAACTGAGGCCTAACCCTGAGGCCTAACCCTGAAGCCCAACCCTGGTCCTAAATAACGCGGCCCCGCAGGCTGCTGTTGAGAAGATGTCCCAGGAGCGGCGGCTGGCTGCGGAGGAGGAGCGGCGCAAGCAGGCGGAGGACAGCCGCGCGCGTGCGGAGGCGGCGGCCAAGGAGATGGCGGAGCGGCGCGACATCATCCTGCAGCTGCGCGCGCTGGAGAAGGTGCCCAAGCAGCGGGTCAAGGAGTTCGACCCCACGGAGACGGGGCCGGACTACGGACTGCTGGAGGTGGGTGGGTGGGGCGGGCGAGGGTGGGGATTGTACGGGGAAGGGTAATGCCCGTACCGTGAAATTCGAAATAGGGAGAGAGTTTGTGGGAGCGTGGGCCGCGCCTCCTGCAGCGTCCTTATCAGCGCTTTGCATAATGGTGTCTGAAGCTCTGAGGCCCCGGTTGCCGTACCGCGGCCACCCACCTGCAGACCATGAGCCTAGTGGAGCTGCGGGAGCGGCTGTCCGTGGCGAAGCGGCGGCAGAGAGAGGAGGTGAGGCGGGGCTGGGGGCAGGATTTGTGCGCTTACCTGCATGTCGTGAGCAAGGTTACAACTTACAAGCATGCATGCATGTTATAAAGGCAACGTTGCATGGGAATGAAACATAAACATGTAGTAGTTCCGTCGCCGCAAGTCACGTTTCGGCATGGCGACGACCCGCAGGAGGAGCGGCAGCGTGCCGAGATCCTGCGTCAGAAGCAGGAGCGCGAGGCGGGGCTGCTGGAGAAGGCGGCCAACGTGCAGCGCATCCGCCGGGTGGCGGCGGCGCAGGCGGCGGCGCGGAGAGCCAGCTCCGCGGAGACATCGGAGCGGAAGAAAACCGAGGTACGCGGGGGCTGCTGGCTGCGGCATGGATCACCTTCCGCAACCCTGCATGCGTGGTGTCCGATGCTGGTGAAGCCCATCACACCCGCACGCTCACCCCCCTCCTGCCGTTTCCTTCCTTCCTGCTAACTCCCTGCTACCTCTACGGTACCTCCCTGCGGGCATGGTCTTCCACCCCCAGGCCTCCAAGGCTCGCGAGGCGGACGTGTTGCAGCTGGCGGACAAGCTGGACGCCAAGCGGGCGGCTCTGGCGGCGGAGCGGGCGCGGCTGGCGGCCGAGCAGAAGCGCACGCGGTTCGAGCAGATGCAGGCGGCGGCGGGGGCGGCAGTGGTGGAGGAAACCAAGTTCCGGGAGCTGCGGGCGGGCGCGCAGCGGGAGGCACGGGAGCGGCAGGACGGCAAGCTGGCCAGTGCGTCGCTGTACGAGCAGACCAAGGCGCGGGCGCAGAACGTACGGATGAAGAACGTACGGCAGGTGCGTGATGAATGAAGCAGGGGCTGGGGGGCATGGGGGAGTTCCCTGCTTGGGGGATTGGTGAGGGATTGGTGTCCCTGCAGGGCCAGTGGAGCGTGGTTTACTGTTTCTCCTGCGCTCCCAGTGTCCCCAATGCCCAACCCATCTCGCTCCTCCCTCACCTCACCCTCATCCTCACCTCAACCTCACCTCTCCCCCCCAGGAGCTGAAGGCCAAGGACGACTTCATGCGCGCCTACGATGAGAAGCTGGCGGCGCTGCGGCAGCAGGCCAGCGCCGACAGCGCCGTGGACCTGGCCCGCTGCAGCGAGGTGGTGACTGCGCAGCGCAGGTTCGAGGCGGGCATCCGGGAGCGCAGCATCGCGAATGCGTACAAGCCGTTCCAGGGGGGCAGCACCAGCATGCAGGCGCGACTGCAGGCGCTGGGCCAGGGGGTGGAGCTGGGGTGAGGGGGCGGGCGGGGGTGGCTGGTTAGATCGCGGTGGGGGTGGATGGTCATGGCTGGCGGGGACGGATGATGAGTCAGACCCTTGCGTTGTGTGGCAGGGCAGCGGGCATGTGGGCGCCCGCACGGGGCTCAGGCGGGGCGCTAGGGGCGCATGCGCACGCGAAGGGGTACTTGGCTTGGGGTGCGGTGCTTGGGGCAGGGGGGTGCGAACTCCCGGTATGTCCGTTCTCGACGTGACGTGACGGCATGACCCATCATATGTGCATATGCTTCTAGTATAGGGTGAGGGACGCAGTGATGCAGATAGGAGTGACCATAGTTTCTTTAAAGACTGTAAGATAGGTAACATAGGCTGACAGTGTGACAAACGATAGGTCTCAGTAGCATGTGTTGGGCCAGGGACTGGTATGTGGTTGAGGTAGCTGGGGCCAGGTGACCAAGGGGGTATATGCGGCCGGCGGTACCGTACATGAACGCCGCGGGTGGAAACAGCTCATGCGCTGAAACTGCTGGGCCATTACATGGCCGCGCTGCGACTGGGCGCTAGTGACTGGGCACCGGGGAAGAGCACCCGTGCTGCCGTGGCTGAAGGATGTAGGGTTGTCATGTGGAGTGTTGCGAGCCGGGGTGTAAAAGGGTATGCATGCCTCTTTACTATTAAGTCTGTTATCAATCCCCTGCAACTTGCGGCTGTAAGATAGGCAAGGTGTGTCCTGCTGGTTGTCTAAGCGGTTGCAGCTGCGTGCAAGTGCTGCCGGGTCGCCCTGTTAAGTTGCTGATGCTGGCTGGCTATGGTCAGCCATGGCACATGCTGCGGGTGGGGCAGGTAGACTTCCTGTCTGCCTAGCCCCTCGTTAATACCTTGCCAAGGGTAGCGGTGCAGCCCCATGCAATCCATTTCAAAGTGGACTAAACCGCCTAAGCCATGCAAACGGATATAAACGTGTTGGATGCATACGGAGGCCCTCTCGGGTGCAATCATCGACTCATCGACACGTTGATGGCAGAAGGCCAATCTAAATCCTAACATTACACCTGCGTCCGTAACCGATCGCCCTCGACATGAAGCTAGCCGGCTTCTCTAAAGCACCTCATCTATGCTTTGACTCATGTGAAACACCCGAACCGTTGTACGACTGGATGGCTAGCCCATGCAGATGGAAGTTAAGATACATACAACTGTAAGTTTATGCTTCGATAGTGAACTCTTTGTTGACTACACGTGGGCCTGGCGCCCAGAATCCTTTGTTGAATATCGCAAATATCGAAATATGACGTGAGCCACTGTATGCTATTGACGAATGTGTGTTAATATATGGCATAGACAATGATACCGTTATCAATCTTTTCTAGTGGCAATTGTTTTGAGTAGGAAAGCCTTCGAGCGCTAAAATGGAGCGCAGCAAGAGCCCTGCAAGGGCTCGCAGCAATGGTGGGCATCGCCTACAAGTAGCAAATTTCTATAGCTTGCGACTGTAGTTCGTGTGTCGACGGCTTGGGAGTGGTAGATGGGTAACTTACAGCACCCCACATGGCGTATCACTCTGCAGGCCATGGGCCCGCGTCTCCCGGGAAAGTAACTGGCCCAAGGCTGCCTCCGTTAAAGGTAAACTTTGGTTCGGGCCATCCTCGCGCACTTTGAGTGCGCTATCACATCTGCTACACAGATGCTGCTGGCACGCGAAGCAGACGGTGTTTGGCTGGGGTCCTTACCGTTCCTCTCCGCTGAACCCGCCAGGCGGGTAGCCTTGGGGGCGCTTCCGGGGCCAATGTGGTCGTCCAGCCGCCAGGTGAGGTGTGCCGTGGACCGGGGCTAAAGGGGTGACGTCAACGGAACCGGTGGCGCTAAGACAGGGTGTTCGCCCTTGGCACGCGCCCTGCCGCGCCCGCAAGGCCCGTATGACACCCTCCCTGTCCCGCCCCCCCTGCCTCCCGCGCCCCTCCAGCCCCCGCAGCGCAGCCTCCCCTGGTGTCCACGGACCCCAACCAGCGGCCCGGCACCCTGCCGCCCATCACCAGCCCCCACACAGCATCGCAGGTAGGGGGCCACGTGACACGGCCTGCAAGCCAGCATGGCACCCGGGGGCCCTGGGACGTGAGGGGGCGCAGCTGGGTTGCCAGAAGAGTCGGGACGCTGGCGGGTGCTGCCCGGGGAAATAGGCGCTGGGGGCGAATACTGCAACCCTCCATTGTTCCGTACGGCTCCAACGCGTATCCCCAGCTCAATGTATCACTAGCCGCTCACATGTCGCCCCTGCTGTGCGAACACCGGCGGTATGCTGCCCCCACCTGCTCCCCCCCCCGCGCAGCACACTCGCTACCCCTCCCCGCCTCCCGAGGTGGCTCAGGCGCAGGACGGCAGCCCCAACTCGCTGGCCGCCCTCATGGCGCTCATCGAGCCGGAGTTCAGGTACCGCATATTCAAGGTAGGGGCGGCGGGTAGGGGGGTGGTGCGGGTTGGGGGGCAGCGGGAGCACAGCGGCGCAAGGCAGCAGAGGCGGGGCACCTGGGTCAAACGGTGCCGCATGGCGGATCCAGCGCGAGCCGCGAGCTGGCGGGCCGCTGGCGAGCACACACGTGCAAAGGGGGGGATGGGCAGCCGCCCGGGAGGAGCGCTGCTGCATGGAGCCTCTTTGCGTACGCACTGGCACATGCACATGCATGCAGTGGCGAGCGATCCCGTCCACCGCTCTGGGTACCGCAGCTGCACGCTGTGCTGCCGGGCGGGCTGGGGTGCAGGACCACCCCTTGCGCCCCCCTTGCGGCACACATGGTGGGATGGAGCCCATGTCGGGCTTCGCCGCATCCCCGGGAAGGGGGGGCACGGCGGTGAGCGCGCTAGTGCGCTGACACCTACCCGCGGACCCCCTCACGGAGCGCTGCTAACCGCTCTCCTCCTCCACCTCCCGCCCACCCCTCACAATCACCCCCAGGGCACCGACGTGATCGAGTACTACGCGCGCTACGGGCACGACGCGCGCGTGAAGCTGTTCCACTGCCTGAAGACCAGTCCGCACGGCGCCAGCAGCCCCTACGACCTCACTGTGGTGGCCAAGGAGGCGCTGCCGCCGCCCCGACCCGGCAGCAGCTACTACACCATGTCGGCGTCGGGGGTGGTGCAGGTGGGGGGGTGGGCAGGGGTGTGCAGCTGGTTTGGGCGCGGCTGATCAGGTCCCATCTCGTTAGGGGCAAGAGGGTGTTGGGTGTGTCGGAGAACATGACGAGGAAGGGCTCCCTTTGAGGCCCCTGGGCCCGGCAGCAGGGCTAGCAGACCCACCGGCGCTTGCTGTGCGGGGTGTGCGCTCCACCCTCCTGCCGCATGCTGCCCTGCACTGCGGCTGCCCTGATCTTCCTGTTCCCTCCCAGATCTTCGCGGACGGGAGCCCCGCGGAGTACACCCCCATCGGCGAGTGGGTCCGTGAGACCTCGGTGTACAACATGATGAAGCAGCTCTCCTTCTTCAGAAACTACATGTCGCAGGTGGGGGGGGGGGGCTGTGATTGATAAGAGAAATGCCATGCGAGGGAGAGGTTGTTGCCAGGGAAATGGCATGTCGGGCCAGGTTGAGCCATGCCGAATGTGTAACAGGCCGTTTCACACCTACTCATCCATTACATGTCAACCGCCTGGCCGAGTTGCAGCATGCAGCGTCGTGCAGCGCACTAAGCACAAGTGCATGATGCGTGCCCTCTCCCCCCTGCCCTGCCTCCCTGCCCCCCCCCCTGCCCTGCTCCCCTGCCCCCAGCGCTACCTGCGCATCTGGCGCGGTGCCGCCCGCAGCAGCCACTTCGAGCGGCTGCGCGCCAAGATGGAGGGGCGCATGCTGCTGGCCAAACCCGACTTCTGCTTCACCATCATGGACGTCGGGGCCAAGGTGCGGGGCGACTTGGGGGGGGAAATTATATAAGTGAAACAACGAGTCCCAACAACGAGTCGGGGGGGGGGAGCGGGGCGGGTGAAGGGGGGGGTCCTGCATGGGCGTGTTGCACGGGGATGCCCCTCGCGAGGGGGCGTTGGACGCTTAGATGCTGGAAACGGGGTTGTACCAACCAGTGGCTCATCATGCTCATCCTCCCCTGCCCCCCCTTGCAGGTGTTCTCCATGCAGCAGGTGGAGCTGGCGGAGCTGCCCAAGGACGGCCCCGTGCCGCTGTCGGAGTTCCAGGCCATGCAGGAGGAGCTGCGGAAGTGAGGGAGGGGGGCGGAGAGAGGGGGGAGAGCCCTTGGGGGGCAGGGGAAACAAGGAGGGGAGGGGAAGGCGCGCGGCTGGCGCCTAGGGTTGCTTAGAAGTTGGGTCGCATGGGGACACCGGTGCGCGCAGGTAATCGGGGTTTCACACTCCCCCCCTCCCCCCCAGGAACAAGGCCAGCTACCAGCTGGGTAACATCCTGGTGGCTGTGGAGCGGTCGCTGCTGCGGCTGATTGGGGACGTGAAGAAGAACTGCGAGTGGCTGGTCAAGGAGGTCGCGGACCTGGAGCGGGAGACCAACCCCGTCATGGCGGCAGCGCACCCGCCGGGCACTGCGGGGAAGCCGGGGCGCAGCATACTCAAGGTGGGGGGTGGGTGGATGGGTGGGCTGGGGAGGGCGCAGGAGGGCTGGATGGCTTGCGCGCCTGTCCCTTGCACGCCCCCGTGGCATACAACAGTGGGATGTCGTGGTGTAAGAAGCAACCTTGAGAGTGCTTGACTGTGCTGCCAACCAGCGCTGTCGAGCGGGGGCACAGGAGATTGTCTGGCGGCTGATGCTGCTGCTGCGTTGGGAGCCACTCGCTCGGGCTGTGTTGTGTTGCGCCCTCCCCTCCCCACCCTCCCCGCCCACAGGCCAAGACGGAGAAGCTGGAGAAGAGCAAGGCGCTGCGGCAGGCGCAGCAGGTGGGGCTTGCGCACATAGCTGCATGCGGGCTGGGTGTGTGCCCGTGCGATTGACGTCTACTACGGACAGTCTGAGAAGCCCGCCCGACCCCCGCCTCAACCATGCTCACTCGGCTTTCCGCTTATCTTTGGACCCCTACTCCCTTAACCCTCTTCCCCGCCACCATCGTCACCAACTTGATCTCCCCCCTCCCCCTCCCCCTCCCCCTCCCCCTCCCCCCTCGGTATGGTCCTTGCCCCCCCGCAGGAGGTGTCCCTGCTTGTCAACATGGTCCGCCTGGCAGACTACATGTGCTGCGAGGGCGCCCTGGCGCTGCTGCTGCGCACGCTGGAGGGGCTGCGGGACGCCTTCGAGAGCCGCTCGCTGCTGCTGACGCAGGTGTCATTCGGGGCGGACGCGCCCTCGCTGACGGAGGCGGCGGCGGCGGCGGCGGGGGGGGACGTGGGGGGGCTGGGCGGGGAGGGGGGCGAGGCGGGGTCGCAGACGCTGGTGAGCTTCCACGCGACGGAGGAGGAAGTACGGCAGGTGGGTGGGGTGGGGAGCGGGTGGGGTGGAGCGGGTGGGTGGGTGGGAGCTGTGTGTTGACCGCTTGTTAGGCAGGCAGGGGGGACACAGCAGGGGGCACATGGCGCATGATCCATCCCCAATCATCCCCAACCCCTTAGCCTCTTATCCCCTTTGCTTTGCCCTAACCTGTGGCTTCCTATGGTATGGTTCGGTATGGTCCTTACCCCCCCCCCCTCAGACCCTCACCTCCGACCTGGTTGACTCGCTGAACGAGCTGGTGAAGGCGCTGCCGCGGCTGCCTCAGCAGGAGGCGCTCAAGCCGCTGTTCGTGGCGGAGGCGGCGGCGCACGGCAGCCCCACGGGGCCGGGGCACCTGTCGCGCATAGGGCCCGAGATGATCACTCTGCTCATGGGATATCGCCCGCTGCAGAAGGCCAGGTGGGGGTGGGAGAGGGAGGGAGGGGGAGAGCCTAGGTCTGCGAGGTGCAGGCTGTACCTACGCGCCGTCCTGTAAGGTTGCATCCTGTCGCGATGCTATTGTGGCCTACCACTTGCCGCTAGCTCGGAGGACGACTGGTCACTTCTTATGGCCTCGCGTTGGGCGGTTCCTTGACGCTGCCTGTCTCCCTCCCTCTCCCTCCCACCCCCCTTAACCCCCCTCCTGCCAGGCTGGGTCTGGGCCAGGTGGTGAGCCGGGCCTTCCGTGACGCCCGCGCAGCCGCCAGCCGCTACTCGGGGTTGCGGGTGGTGGCGGCTTTCGCAGCCGCCTTCGACGGAGCCGCCTACCGCTCGCAGCAGCGGGACGTGGCGCAGTTCAGGAGGGACATGGCACTGCTGAGGTGGGGGGGGGCGGGAGGGAGGGACATGGCGCTGCTGAGGTGGGGGGGGTTTGAAGATGAAATTGTTGAACTAGGCTTCACCATGGGTTGCTACAGGGGGGCTACTAGGGTGGTAATAGCAGTACTAGTAGCTGCTCCCGGCTGTCCCCTCCTGCCTCATGCGTCATGCCGCATGTGCGCCCCCCCCCTACCCCTTCCCCCCCCCAGGAGCTGGACTGAGGACCTTGCCGCCTTCAAGTCGGGGTATGATGGAGTGCTGCTGCACCTCTCCGTCAGCGAGATGCAGGTGGGGGGGGGCACTCGGAGGGGGTACTGCGCCTGTCGCAGCGGGCTGCTACTGCGTTGGGCCGGGCCTTACCGTGGGTCCCGTGCGGCCTCCTGGTCGCGCCCAGCTCCCTTGCGTGTCCTGACGAACCCGCCCCCTCCCCTCACTCCCCTGCCCCCCCAGGACCTGCTGTCCGCCACCCTGGACGAGGCGATGTCGTGTCTGCGGCTGCTGCTCACTGCGGCCGCACACAACGCGGCGCTGGCGGCACTGGAGGACTTCCAGGGGCTGTCCAAGTAGGGGGGGGGGAGGGGGACGGGGAGGGAGGAACACTGACGAGCTGCATAACGAGGAAAGGGAGGTTTTGGGAGGAGGGGCGTACGTGTACGGCGGGGTGCACAGGGTATGGTCGTGTCTATCTGCAGCTAGGGGCAGGTGCCCCATGTGGCAGTGATAGTAGCCCTGAAGACAACTGCACCCCTCCTCTCCCCCCCCCCAAGCAACCTGGCGGGTCGGCCCCAGAAGCTGGACGAGTTCGCCTCCTACTACGGCGCCTTCAGCTCGGTGATGGGCGGCAAGGACGCCATCGAGCGCCGCTTCGCCATCGTGCTGTCCATGTACGAGATGCTCACGGAGTACGGGGGGAAGGTGCCGCCGGCGGACCAGGTGAGGGGGGGGAGGAGAGGGGAAGAGGTGGGTGTGTAGGTGTGTTGTGTATGTGCCGTTGAGCGCGGCCTGCGCAACCAAGACCGAGAGCAAGAGGCCACATGCGAGCCCTCTTTAATTGCCCCAGCACAAGGCGATGCCCCGCGCTAGCAGCTCTCTCAACCCCAACCCCCAACCCCCACCAACTCCATCCCTCCCCTATTTCCCCCCACCCTTCACCCCCCCCCCCCCCCCCCAGGTTGCTCTCGACGACCTGAAGGAGGTGGTTGCCGGCTTCCACCGGGCGCTGGGCGAGGCTGCCAGCTGGGTGGACGAGCGCAAGCCCGCCATGGTGCATGCGCTGGGGAAGGCAATCCGAGACGTGGTGGACCGGCTGCAGGTACGAGGGGGGGAGGGGGGGGGGAGGGGGTGCTGCTGCTGCTTGTGAGATGTGACTTCTGGCTAAGCTAAGTAACGCGGGAAGTGCCGGCAGTTACATGTTTTTGCGTGTTCCATGTGGGAATTCCCACCTGTTTGCCGACAGCCCTAAGCAGCTGCATAGCTGCTACTCTCGCCCCATGCAACCCCCCATGCAACCTCCATTGCACCCCCCGCCCCCAGGATCTGTTTCACGAGCTGCGCAGCGGCAAGTACGACGACGTCTCCGCCGCGCCCTCCGACGTGCTGTCGCAGCTGTCCACCGCCTCGGACGCCTTCGCGCTCATCAGCGAGAAGGCTGCCCGGTACCGGGGCTACGAGGAGCTGTTCGGGCAGCAGCCCAGCAGGGGGCTGGAGGACGTGGAGCAGGTGGGGGGCGGGGTGGGGGTGGGGCTGCTCTGCTGCTAATGGGTGGGAGGAGGTGCATGGTGTTGGAGTGCCAGTGGAGTGCTGGAGGGTGACGACAGCTGCAGCAGCTACTGCTGGGACCGGGGGGCGGCAGCACTGCGACGAGGTGCACCACACGTCTCAGTTACATGGGTTCAACCAACCCTATGTGCCTCTTTCGCCCCCGCCCCCCCCGGGATGTAATATATATTTTCATGATATATTCTTTTACCCCCGGGATGTAACGCAGGCCAACAAGGAGCTCACCGCCGCTCGCAGCAAGTGGCAGTCGCTGGCTGACTTCGCTAGCTGCAAGGAGGGCTGGATGACCTCCCCCTGCGCGGAGCTGGACCCCGACGTGGTGGCGGCGCGGGTGGAGGAGTTCGTGCGGACCAACTACCGGGCACTCAAGGTGGGGGGGGCAGGGCGGGGAGGGGGCAGCTGGCTGGAGGGGGCCAGCGGGGGAGGGAGAAAACGGTGGGGGGACTGTACGGCACCTGGGCTGATGCTGTGTGCGTAGGGGAGGGACGAAGCCGTGATACCAATACGGGTCGCACATCTTGACGGGCTATCGGCACCGGTAAAACCCTCTGTTGGCATTCCCCCCTTCCCCCCCTCCAGCTCCGCAAGGACGACCCGGTGGCTGGGCGGCTGAAGGCGCAGCTGGACGAGTTCTCGGGTGTGCTGCCGCTGCTGCAGGAGGTGGCCAACAAGGCGCTGGAGGAGCGGTGAGGGGGGGAAGGGGGAAGGGCGGCTTGGGATTGAGGGTGGACAGTGACGGGCTGCCGGGGGGTGTCGTACGCATGGCACAGGCTGTCAACTGCCGTGTGCCTTCTGCTGCCTGCTTGTCTACCCACGTAATGACCTACACATACGACATACCCTCCCACTCACTGCCCATCCGCTCCCCCCCTCCTGCAGTCACTGGGACCAGATCTTGACGCACCTGGGTCAGCCGGGCGCGGAGAGCTTCAACGTGCAGGACCTCATCCAGTGAGTGACCCGCTGCGGCGCGTGCAGCCTGGGGGGAGACCTGCTGCCGGGGGGGGGGGGCGCTCAGCAGCCATGCGCCTCGGCAATGTGAAGGGCGCGCACCCATGTCCCCGCAATCCATGGGTCTTCCATTGGTGGCGGTGCTGCCGTATTCGTACACTGCTTGCATGCACCCCCCATCCCCCATGCTGCCGTCCCCCCCCCCCCCGCTCCGCAGGTGGGGTGTGCTGGAGCACCTGGAGGCGGTGTCCACCATCGGAGCCACCGCGACAAAGGAGGCGTCCATGCTCAAGGTGGTGGGGGGGGGGGGGGGGGGAAGCGGCGGACGAACCATGTGACAAGGCTGCACCATGGGGCTCGCTTGGAGCCCACATGCGCCCTCCTGGCATAAACACGCTGCATCACGCTTCCGCGCCGCACGCTTGTTTGTGTGTGCGGTGTTGCGCGTAGTCCTCCTGTCAACGCGGCTGCCCTCCGAACGAACCCTCTGAACCCCTGTCAGCGTGGCTGCCCTCTTTACGAAACCCCTGAACCCGCCCGCCCCTCCCCCCCCCCGCCTGCCCCAGACGCTTGACAAGATGGAGGCGGAGTGGAACGGATTGGACTTCCGAGTGCTGCCGTACAAGGACTCGGGTGGGGCCGGGGGAAAGGGGGGAGAGGGGGTAAAAGAGGGTTACAGCATCAACCATACCTCACCAATTGACACGGCGGCGGGAGTCTAGGGTCGGGCTTGGGTGTTGCCACGGGTGTTGCGAGGAAATGGCTTTCTTCTTCTCTCCCGAACCACCCCAACCCGCCGATGTAACATGTCGTACCCAGGCGCCTTCATCCTGGGCGGTACGGACGAGATCCAGACTGTGTTGGACGACCAGATCGTCAAGATCCAGGCCATGAACGCCTCCCCCTTCGTGAAGCCCTTCAAGGAGCGCGCGGCCGCCTGGGAGGCCACCCTGCAGAACCTGCAGGTGAGAGGCGGCGGGGCGGCAGCTGCTGGCCGTGTGCATGCTTGCAAGACTTGGTGTGGCATGATGTCATCCCCTCTGGCCCCACTTGATTTGCAAGCTTGGACTGGAGTAGCAAGGAAAAAGTTAAAGTACTTCCAACCTGGTGGTGTGTTCCCCTCCGAACCCCTGCCCCCCCCCCTCCTGCCCCCCCTCCGCCCCCCCTGCAGGACATGCTAGACAACTGGCTCAAGTGCCAGGCCACGTGGCTCTACCTGGAGCCCATCTTCAGCAGCGACGACATCGTTAAGCAGATGCCCGGGGAGGGGGACAAGTTCAGGTGAGGGGCGGCGGTAGGGGGCTGCAGGGGGCTGCACGGCATGCCACCGGCCAGCTGTCTTCCGCCCGCTTCCCTTCACCTCCCACTGCACATGGCGTCTGCATGCTCTCACGCCCAGCTAGTCCCTGACGCCACCTCCCTCCCCCTTCCACCTTGATTAGAACTCCATTGCTTCACCAATCACTCATTTTCGCCCCCCTCCCCCCCCAGGCAGGTGGACGCCATGTGGCGGCGCATGATGAAGGGCGCCCACCACGCGCCCGCAGTCATCCCCATCGCCCGGGAGCGGGAGCGGCTGGAGCGGCTGGTGGAGGCGAACGAGCTGCTGGACGCCATTCAGAGGGGGCTGGCGGCGTACCTGGAGAAGAAGAGGCTGTTCTTCCCTAGGTGTGGGGGAGAGGGTCCTTGCTGTTGGTTTTTGGGTCATCGCAACTGCAAAGCGGTGCAACGCAAGCCGCTACTGACATCCCTCCTTGACGCCCCCAACCTCGCAACCCCGCTGCTGCCCCCATGCGTGTTGTATCGTGTGCCCCTGCCTCCTGCCCCCCTGCCTCCCGCCCCCCACCCCCAGGTTCTTCTTCCTGTCGAACGACGAGATGCTTGAGATCCTGTCTGAGACCAAGGACCCCACCCGCGTGCAGCCGCACCTCAAGAAGTGCTTCGAGGGCATCAGCTCCCTCACCTTCACCCCGCAGCTGGTCATCACCGCAATGAACAGCGTGGAGAAGGAGTCGGTGCCATTCAAGAACAGCATCGACACGAACAAGGTACGGCACCGCGTGTCGGGATGCACAACGGTTGCAGGCTGCGGGGCAGGGGCGGGTGTGGGGGGCGAGTGATTCGCTGACTGGGCCTCGCTTCGCACTGTCAACACACTGCCCTACATTTCCGCCCTCCACCCCTCGCTCAGGCCCGCGGCGCGGTGGAGCGGTGGCTGCTAGAGGTTGAGGAGGCGATGTTCGGGTCCATCCACGAGGTGACGGGTCGGGGCCTGGCGGACTACGTGGCCCGCCCGCGTCACGAGTGGGTGCTGCAGTGGCCGGGCATGGTTGTGCTGGTGGTGAGCGCCATCTACTGGACCAGCGGGGTGGAGCGGGCGCTCAAGGTGGGGAGGGGGTTCGTGGATTGCTCATGTGACTCGGCCGGGAGACATGACATGACTTGCGCCCAGGTGCTGTGGGGGCAGGCTTGGGGACACTTGAGACACGTGGCAGGAGTGGGAGGGCGCTGCCATTCCGGTGACCGGCATGGGCTCAGGTGCCGTCATTGGGTTCCGTGCCAGCACACACACACCCACTGCAACAACCATTACCGCCCCAACCGCCCCCTCCTCCTCCCCCCCCCAGGACGGCGGCTCCAGTCTGAAGCAGTACGAGTCGCAGTGCACCTCCGACCTGCTGCGGGTGGTGGACCTGGTGAGCTGCGGGGGGGGTCATGGCTGGGGCTTGGTTCACACTCCCTGTTTCTAACTCCCGCGTTGCCATGCACAACGCCCTACCGCTTGATACCGCGGATACCGCACTGTACCCTCTACCCAGGCTGCTGCATACACCAGGCTGCTACCCCAGGCACCTCCCCTCAACCCCCCCCTCCCTCCCCCCTCCTCCCCCTCCCTCCCCCCCCCAGGTCCGCGGCGAGCTGACCAACCTGCAGCGGGCCACCCTGGGCGCGCTGGTGGTGATGGACGTGCATGCGCGGGACGTGGTGAGCTCCATGGCCGCCGGGGGGGTCACCTCCGCCGCTGACTTCCAGTGGCAGGCGCAGCTGCGGAGCTACTGGGAGGAGAACGAGGCGGCGGTGGCGGCGGGGGGCGACAGCAGCGGGCGGCAGGGGCCCACCGTGATGATGCGGATGATGAGTGCGGTGCTGGAGTACGGGTACGAGTACCTGGGGAACAGCTCGCGGCTGGTCATCACACCGCTCACGGACAGGTGGGGGGGAGGGGAGGGGGAGGGGGGCCTGGAGGGGAGAGGGTGTTGGTAGCAATGGCAGGTAGCGCCCTAGCGAGGGGCGATGTCACTGTCCTGTATGTGCCTTCCTTCGCCGCCCATGCCTTACCTTACATCCCGCACCTCCGTTGCCCCTGTCCCCCTCCCCGCCT
Source organism: Astrephomene gubernaculifera (assembly GCA_021605115.1). Classification (NCBI taxonomy): domain Eukaryota; kingdom Viridiplantae; phylum Chlorophyta; class Chlorophyceae; order Chlamydomonadales; family Astrephomenaceae; genus Astrephomene; species Astrephomene gubernaculifera. Next base: position 225,570 of record BMAR01000071.1, read on the forward strand.
CCCCCCCAGGTGCTACCGCACGCTGATGGGCGCCATCCACCTCACCCTGGGAGGGGCACCCGAGGGCCCCGCAGGTGGGGTGGGTGGGGGTGCGGGTGGGAGGGGGCGCACTGCTGAGCTGGGGCACACAGCTTCCTGGGGCCCAGCTACCTGTGCTCTCGAGCCCCTCCTGCTGCTTACCTGCCATACCGCCCCACCGCTGCCCTGCTCCTACCCTACTCCCCCCCCCCTCCCTGCTGCTGCAGGCACCGGCAAGACGGAGACCACCAAGGACCTGGCCAAGGCGCTGGCTCGCCAGTGTGTGGTGTTCAACTGCTCCGACTCGCTGGACTACCAGGTGAGGGGGGTTTGGAGGGGGGGAGGGGGGGAGGGGGGGAGGGGCAGGGGGGGGGAGGTGGGGGTACTTCATCTCCTTTAAGAGGCTGCCGAGGTGGGCTTACGCTCATGGGTCTTCTTCTTCGTTTCCATAGCAGCATCCGTCTGGGGTCTAATAAACCCCTTGTTGCCTGCCCCCCGCTCTAACCCCTCCCCCCCCCTCAGGCCATGGGCAAGTTCTTCAAGGGTCTAGCCAGCAGCGGCGCCTGGGCTTGCTTCGATGAGTTCAACCGCATCGACCTGGAGGTGCTGTCGGTGGTGGCGCAGCAGGTGGGGGGGGGAGGGGCGGTGAGGGGAGGGGAGGGAGGGAGGGAGGGAGGGAGGGAGGAGGGTGTGAGAGGAGCCCTGGGTGCCATGGTAGGGGCCGGGATCTCCGTCCCCTGATGCTTCCCTTTCATGCCTCCGTCCCGACGGCCGCGCAAACACCTCCACCATACTTGTCTGCTCCTGTGGCGTTTCTGTGGGAGGACTTTACCTTCCGGCAATCACCTTCCTTCTCGCGGCCACTTTTCTTAACACACCTCCCCCCTTTCTTCCCCGTCCACCCCCCCCCCCAGGTGTTGGACATCCAGCGCGCCATCCACGCCCGCCTGCGCCGCTTCACGTTCGAGGGCACCGAGATGCAGCTCAAGTGGAGCGCCTGGTGCTGCATCACAATGAACCCGGGCTACGCGGGCAGGAGCGAGCTGCCGGACAACCTCAAGGTGGGGGGGAGGGAGCGGGGGATTGGGTGGGGGTTGGGTGGGAGGGGGGGCTGCTGCTCCGCATGGAGAGGGCGGTCGTGCGGCAGGGGTGGGCGGCTGCGGGGTCATCAAGGTGCAGGCTGCTCGTCTGCATGTGTTAGGGAGGTACACTCGGCTGGACTGCTTGCGGGTGGCCGGTGCCGCAATGCCGGGTCCCCCCCCCCTCCGTGCTGCTGCTGCTAACGGCCCCTGTCCTCCCCTCCTCCTTGTTTCACTTATATAAATTTTCCCCCCTCCCCCTCCCTGTCCGGCCCCCCCTGTCCACCCCACCCCCTGCAGGCTCTGTTCCGCACTGTTGCCATGATGGTTCCCGACTACGCCATGATCAGTGAGATCATCCTCTACAGCAACGGATACCTCAAGGTGGGGGCCTGGGGTGGGGGGAGGGGAGGTGCTTGTCTTTTAAAGGACACTCCTCAGCGTGCATCTTTGGGCTTCCAATGCATGGTGTAACGCCCGCAGCAGCAACAGCTCGAGCGACAAGCTGCAAGCGGAATTTCACACGCCTCCCTCATGCCTCTTCGCCTCCCCCCCTCCCCCTCCCCCTGGCTAATACGGGTCGGGTGGGATGGGCCGGGTTCAATCAGCAACCCATGGAGGAGCCCCGTCTTTGAATTCGTCAGTTTTCCTTATTTTTACTCCCCCTACCCCGGCTCCCCCCCCCCAGGCCCCCCCCAGGGAAAGCTAACCAACCCATTGTCTTGTGGCACCCTGCCAACTCCTACCCCCATTGTTTTGCCCTAACTTGTGGTCTCCTATGGTTTGGTATGGTCTTTGACCCCCCAGGCCCGCGACTGCGCCAAGAAGATCGTGCAGTGCTACAAGCTGTGCTCCGAGCAGCTGTCCAGCCAGGACCACTACGACTACGGTAGGGGGGAGGGCGGGTGGGGGATGTGAGCTCTAAGCAGCGGTCAGTGGGGGGTGGGTGGGAGGGGGTTTGTGAGCTCTGAACAGCGGGCAGCACTAGCATGTGCACTAGCATGTGCAGTGCCGGAATGCTTGTTACGAAGGTCAGCGGCCCCACCCTGGGGGTCCCCCACCCCTCCTCATCTGTCTTTCCGCACCCCTCACCCCATTCCTCCAACAGAAGCCATAATAGCTGGTAACGTTCTTTTAACCTCCCCGCAACCTTCCTCAACCCCTCTCTCGCTCCCCCCAGGCATGCGTGCGGTGATGGCGGTGCTCCGCGCGGCGGGCAACCTGAAGCGCCGCTTCCCCGCCGAGGACGAGTACGTGCTGATGCTGCGCTCCATCATCGATGTCAACCTCTGCAAGTTCCTGAGCCACGACGTGCCGCTCTTCAACGGTATCATATCAGACCTTTTCCCGGGTGAGGGGGGGGGGGGGGCTGGGGGGGGGGCACCCGCGGGTGGGGGGGCATGGGTGCCGCCGGGGGGGGGGTGTTGGGACCTGTGTGGGACTTGTGTGGCTACCGCACCCACCCTCCCAGCTTGACGCCGCAGCGGGGCCTCACCGCTCGTGTGCACCGCTGGGCTGGAGTGCCAACGGCGGTTTGCTGCGGGTTCCCTGCGCTCCTACATACAGGCCGGCAGTACGCGTAGCAGCATGCAATGCCTTCCTCCAACTCCCCTGCCCCCCCGCCCAGGTGTTGTGCTCCCCAAGCCCGACTACGGCGCCATGGAGGGGGCGCTGCGGGAGGCGTGTGCGGCTCGCAACCTGCAACCCAGCGACTACTTCCTGCTCAAGGTGGGGGGACGGGGGGGCGGACAGGAGGGGGAAGGGAAGGTGGGGGCTGAGGTGCAAGCTGCTAGCAGGGAAGAAGGCGTCAGGCCGGGCCCCTGTGGCTGCTGCCGCTGCTGCTGTCTGCTTGTGCAACACGGACGGCATCACGGTTCCAGCACTCCTAAGCCGTACTAGAGCCTATTGCCCCTCCCTCCTCCCCCCTTCTCATCCCTCCCCCCTCCCCCCCCCCCAGTCCATCCAGCTGTACGAGATGATCGTGGTACGGCACGGCCTCATGATCGTGGGCCTTCCCTTCGCCGGCAAGACCAGCAGCTACCGGGTGCTGGCGGACGCACTGACCATCATGGAGGGCAGGGGGCAGGAGGGGCAGACAAAGGTGGGCGGGGCGGGAGGGGGGGAGGGGGGGACATAGCGGAAGCTCATGCACTCGCTGCTCAGTGCATGGTATTCTCCAGCTTCAGCCGTTCGCTGCAACAGTGTCTCCGAGCTGCCATCAGGTTACCCTAATGTCCTCCAATCGAATTCCCCTCCCCCCCCCTCCCCCCCCAGGCCGAGTACCACGTCATCAACCCCAAGTCCATCACCATGGGACAGCTGTACGGCCAGTTCGACCCAGTCAGGTGGGGGGGGTGGGGAGGGGAGGGGAGGGGGCTGGACGGGGGGGGGCTGGCTCCTGCCTGCTACCCTTCCCTCTTGTGGAGGGGCACCACCGTTAAGGAGGGTACCGGTACCGATGATGGTGGCACGACAAGGGGGCCGGTAGCGCAGTGGGCTGCTTGGACGCCCGGTGACGGGCCCCATGTTGCTGCCATCTCCCATTCCGCTTTCCCCTCATGCCTTCCCCTCGTACGTGTTCCACTCCTACAGCTTCTCCTTCGCTGACGTAAACCTTACACCGCCCCCCTGCTGCACGTATCACTCAATCCCCCCCTCCCTCCCCCCTCTCCTCCCAGCCACGAGTGGACGGACGGCGTGCTGGCGGTGCTGTTCCGCCAGGTGGCCTCCAACCCCGAGCCGCACCGCAAGTGGCTGGTGCTGGACGGCCCGGTGGACGCCATCTGGATCGAGAACATGAACACCGTGCTGGACGACAACAAGAAGCTGTGCCTCAACAGCGGCGAGATCATCCAGATGAGCGCAAGCATGGTGGGGGCGGGGGGGGGAGGGGGAGGAGGTGCGAGGCCGTGTGGCCCGACGGGGGATCTCCTGCACCACGGCTTGCTTGCTTGCTGGCCTGCTTGCTTGGTGGGGACGGCGCCGCCGCGCCGCATCTCATGACCCCGGTGCTGAGCGATGTGTTACCGCTTGGTTGGGGTACACAGTAGCCCAGAAGGAGGAGGTGGGAGGTGGTGTGTATCGTGTCTGATGAATGCTGACGCGGGCAAAACCTGGTGTTGTGTCCCTCCCCCCCCCAGAACATGATATTCGAGGTGATGGACCTGGCGGTCGCCTCCCCCGCCACCGTGTCCCGCTGCGGCATGGTGTACCTGGAGCCGCACCAGCTGGGGTGGAGGCCGCTGGTGCAGGTGGGGGGGGTTGGGGGGTGGGGGGATGTAGCCGGCAGACAGGAGCGACCCGTGGGTCGGGTCAGCAGCGGTGTCTTGCCGTCCAGCTCCTGTCCGGTTGCTTTGCCCTCCTGCAACGCCCGCACACGTGCATGCACAACAGTTCTATATGCATTAGTGGTCAGACGTGTGGCGCGCGACACACACCTCCAATGTGTAGGAAATCTAGGAATCGTTGGCCAACTCTTTGAAGTAGTGTTGCTTCGTTGTTGGTCCTCTGGCCTACCCTGCCCCCCCTCCTCCTCGCCTCCCCTTGCCTCCTCCCCCTCCTCCTCCGCTCGCCCTCAGAGCTGGGTGTCCCAGCTGCCCGCCCACCTGGGAGAGGGCCACCGGTCCCACCTGCTGGCGCTGTTCGACTGGCTGGTGCCGGTCAGCCTGAGGTTCATACGCAGGGAGCTAAAGGTGGGTGGGTGGGTGGGGGTTAAAGAGGAAACAACTAATGACTGTGTGATGGGTGGGGGATGGAGGGGGGTGACATGTGGGGGAGGGGGCGCGACAGGTGGAGGCGTTAGCGTGGTGTTCAGTATAGTCGGGCTGCGGACACAGGCTAAGCATGCTCCAAGGGCTGCGTGGGATGGGGATTCGGGCGGTTCCTGCCGCATGCTGACACACTATGTGCTCCCCCTCCCCTCCCCTCCCCCCCCCAGGAGTCCGCCCCCACGCTGGACGCCAACCTGGCCACCACCCTCATGCGCTACATCACCGCGTCCATGGACCACATGCAGGTGGGGGCCGTTGGGAGGGGGGAGGGGAGGGGGAGGGAAGGGGAGGGTTCAGAAAGGCACGAGGTGAAGCGGTGCCGCATCTGAGACACGGGGCTAAGCAGTGGGGGAGGGGGGAGGGGGGAGGGGCGTGGTGGGACCCCTCGTCGCGCACCCGTGCTTGCGTTGGTCCACTTGAGGGAGCATGCACGGAGGCAGGAGGCACAGGACGCGATAGCCTGTCATCCTCTTTCGATGGCCCTCCTCCCCTCCCCTCCCCTCCCCTCCCCCCCCCAGGACGAGGCCTCCTACTCCTCCATGACCGACTCCCGCATCTGTCTGCACCTGGAGTCCCTCTTCCTGTTCGCACTGGTGTGGTCGGTGGGCGGCAGCGGCGCCGACAACATGGCGCGACACCACTTCGACGCATTCATCCGGGCGGCGGTGGGGGAGCGGCTGCAAGCCTACACATCGCCCTCGGGGGAAATGTAGGGACAGGGGCGGGGCCAGGGCAGGGAGGGAGAGGGTGGCGGTTGCGGCGGGTCGCTGTGACGCTGAAGAAGCGCGGTGCCGTTGTAGTGTTGCTTGCCTGCCGGGAGTGGTGACCTGACACAGCTATGTGATGCGGCTGGTGGTGGTGTGGTGATGTGGATCTATGGCTGACGGCTGTGGTGGTGTTCCTGTGCGCAGGTACACGCTGCCTGAGGACATCCCCGTGGGGCACACCCGGCTCAAGGTGCGGCTGGGCGGCAGGGAGGGGGGGAGGGAGGGGAGGGGAGGGAGAGGGGGGGAGGTGCAGCGCTGACCTGCCTGGCTTCTGGGTGTTTGTTTGCGCGATCTGCACCCTCCACAACTCCCCTCCGCGGGCGCCTGGGTTGGGGTTCGGGCGTTAGAAACTCCGTTTCCTCCTTCCTAATACACCCTACCCGCACCCCCCCCCCCCCTCCCCCTGCAGAACTCCGAGATGATGCCCCTCACGCTGCCCGGCACCGACCCGCCCCCCGGCGGCCGCTACAGCGTGTACGACTTCTTCTTCGACTGCGAGCGCGACTGCTGGCGGCTGTGGAGCGAGCTGATCGACACCACACCCATCCCCAGCGATGCAAAGTTCAGGTAAGAACAGTTGATGGTGGTAAAACATGCAAGGGGAAGCTGCCCCCCCTCTTCCCGTACATGTGGGGAGCTCTGTACGCGGCTCCATGTTTACCTTAACACTTCATGGCGTAGGGAGATGCACTGTTGCCGGGTTCTCAGGCTATCTGACACCATGCCATGCTAGGGGTGTACCGCCGCCGTGTTGTGCCGCAACGCACCGCACAATGAAGCAAACCCCACAGGGCTGTGCTGACGTGCTCGCTCCCCTCCTTTCTCCCCTCCTCCCCTCCCCACCCCTGCAGGCGCATCATCATCCCCTCCATCGACACCGTGCGCTACTCCTTCCTGCTGGACAAGGGGGTGGGGCACGCGCAACCCGTACTCATAGTGGGGCCCACGGGCACAGGTGAGGAGGGGTGAGCAGCGGGGGTGTACGACATGCATGAGGGGGTGGGGGCCTCCATGACACCGGTACTACCCTGCCTTGTTCGTACACCCCCGTACATACACCACCACCCCCCTGCACCCGTCCGTATCCTTCCTCACCTCTCCCCCCCCCGCCCCCCTCCCAGGCAAGTCGGTTCTGGTTCAGAAGTACCTGTACGGCCTCCCCCCCGACACCTACGTGCCGCCCAACGTGATCGGCTTCTCCGCGCGCACCACCGCCAACGCCACGCAGCACCTCATCGACGCCAAGCTGGACAGGCGGCGGAGGGGGGTGTTCGGGCCGCCGGTGGGGAAGAGGGCGGTGGTGTTCGTGGACGACCTCAACATGCCGCAGGTGGGGGTGGGGGTGGGGGGAATGGGGTTGGGGGGATGGTTTAGGCCGCATGCATGCTGGTTGCCTGGCGGGTTGTAGAGCCATATGAGCAGCCGGGGGCATGAGGGGAGCTGACGATGTGCGCACGGGCACAACGGACGGCTGACGGCCGACTATGACATCCCTGGTGCTTAACCGTACTACCTCCCCCTCCCCCCCTTGTTGGACTTATCTTTAATTCCCCCCTCCCCCCCCAGTTGGAGACGTACGGCGCCCAGCCGCCCATCGAGCTGCTGCGTCAGTTCATGGACCACGGCGGCTGGTACGACCGGCAGAACTGCTTCCGGCGGCTTGACGACGTGCTGTTCGTGGCGGCCATGGGGCCCCCGGGCGGCGGGCGCAACCCCATCACCCCCCGCTACGCGCGCCACTTCAACTTGGTGTCCATTGTGGACTTCGACGAGACCACACTGGGGCGCATCTTCTCCACGCTGCTGGCGTGGCACCTGGACGTCAGGAGCTTCCCCAACTACATCAAGGTGGGGGCGGGAGGGGGGGAGCTCAGGGGCAGCCTGGCTCTTAGGTGGCGTTTGACGCGGTTCCGTTTATGTACGTGCGGGATAGTTCGGCAACGCAATGCGTCACCTGATATTGTAAGACCAATACGAGTCATGTTAGTCATGTTAGTTGGTTAGTTGGTTCGTCTTAGGCCCACCCCACCCCCAACCTCACCCCACTCCCCCCCCTCCTCCCCCCATTGCTTTGCCCTAACTTGTGGTCTCCTATGGTTTGGTATGGTCTTTGACCCCCCCCCCCCCCCCCAGGAGCTGCGCGACCCCATCATCAGCGCCACCCTCTCCGTGTACACCCGGGTGGCCGCCCAGCTGCTGCCCACCCCCACCCGCTCCCACTACACCTTCAACCTGCGCGACATATCGCGGGTGATGCAGGGCTTCCTGCTGCTGCCGCCGCAGCTGCTGGGGGCCAGCCCGGTGCAGGCCAAGGAGAAGTACCTGCGACTGTGGGCGCATGAGGTGGGCGGGCGGGGGACAGCGGGCAGCGGGCGGGTGTGCAACCACCCTGGGGGCCGGTCCTCATTGTCTATTGGGTTTCTCGTTTCTCGACTGCTGTGGAACGCACGCACATGTGGGAGGTGGCCGCAGGGGTGGCTGTGGAGGGAGCCCCTGCACACCCGCCACCACAACCCAGCACTTCATCTTCTGGCAATTACAGTACGTTCCAAGTCGTGGCCAGTTATCTCAACACACATTCCCACCTCCCGCCCCGCCCCCGCCCCCGCCCCTGTTCTCCCCCTCCCCCCCATCTACAGATCCTGCGTGTGTTCTACGACCGGCTGGTTGACGACCGCGACCGCACCTGGTTCCTGTCCTTCCTGCGCACCGTCATGAAGGAGCGGCTGGGAGCGGAGTTCGACTCGCTGTTCGCGCACCTGCGGCCGCAGGGGGCCGGCGGGGAGGGGGGCGGCGAGGTGACCATCGAGGGCGTGCGGCGCTGCTTCTTCGGGGACTACATGGACGATAACGGTGCGGGGGGGGGGGGGAGGTGGAGGGCTGGGAGCTGCTGAGCAGCTGATGGGTTTGTGCTTGACAGGGATGTGTCATGCCCAGGCATTGTTGTGCCGTCTTTTCCGCACCCCTACTAAGCGCCATGGTACCACTTGTCCCGTTTGTGTGCTTAAAGCCCCTCCCTTCTTCCCTCCCCGCCCAGAGGACCCCGCCCTCCGGCAGTACGACGAGGTGACGGACATCCCCTCCCTCACCGCCCGCGTGGAGGAGATGCTGGCGGACCACAACGCCACCTCCAAGCGCCCCATGAACCTGGCGGTCTTCCTGTACGCGGTGGAGCACATCAGCCGCATCACCCGCGTGCTCAAGCAGCCGGGCGGGCACCTGCTGCTGGTGGGGGTGGGAGGCAGCGGGCGGCAGAGCCTGGCGAGGCTGGCGGCGTTCATTTGCGGCATGGTGGCGTTCCAGGTGGGGGCCATGGGTTGCTTATTGAGGGAAGGGAAGAGGGGCAGTAGGGGGGGTGGGAGGTGGGAGGGGCTGTGTAGGGGCTGGTCAGAGCCCGGACAAAGCTGGGTGTGCGGGGCTTGGGAACCTGTGGGGGCATGAAATGGTTGGTTGGTTGGCATGCTTGCTGAAGGAGAGAAAGAGTCAGGCACCTTGCTTGTTCGACCTGCGCTGCGTGGTTATACGGTCGTTGTGTGCCTGCCCCCTGCCTGGCTGCCTCTCCTGCAGGTTGAGATCAGCAAGAGCTACGGCCCCGCCGAGTGGCGTGAGGACCTGAAGCGCTTCGTACGCGCTGCCGGCGGCGACAACCGGCCCTCCGTCTTCCTGTTCAGCGACTCGCAGATCAAGGCGGAGAGCTTCGTGGAGGACGTGAACAACCTGCTGAACAGCGGCGAGGTGCCCAACATGTTCCCCTACGACGAGCGCGCGGCGGTGCTGGAGCAGTGCAGGGCGGCGTCCAAGAGGGAGGGGCTGGCGCTGGAGACGGCGGTGGAGCTGTGGTGGGGTGGGGTGGGGGGGCGGGGGGGGCGGGGAGGCTGACTGCTAAGCAAGGGACACAGGCATGGAGCCGACGCAGTGGGTTGTGTCGGAGGGTGGCTGGGCAGTGCAGCGGAGTGACAGGACGTCGCGCAACAATGTGGGGTGGTGCATTCGTGGCGAATGTCTACGTGTGTAGTGGCTGCATACGCGTTGTCGTCGCGTTCCAATGTGCACGTGTCGCTCACCTAAACACCTTATACCTCCCCCCCCCCAGGGCCTACTTTGTGGACAAGACGCGGGACAACCTGCACATCGTGCTGGCCATGAGCCCCATCGGGGACGCATTCCGAGAGCGGCTGCGGCAGTTCCCCTCGCTCGTCAACTGCTGCACGATTGACTGGTACGACAGAGGGGGAGACGGAGGGGTACGGCAGGGGCCAGGCTTATGTATGACTCTGCGACAACCCTTGCCAGCCTTGCTCCGCCTCACGGGGACGGGAGCGTAGGAAGTACAGCGGTATGGTTTTGATCTCTTTGTGGCACCCCTCCCTGACTGGGTGGCTGTGCGCATGTGATCTCCGTTGTGTCCCTATCCCCCTCTTCCCCCCCCCCCAATCCGTATGGTCTTTGAACCCCTCTATCCCCCCTTCCCCCTCCCCAGGTTCACCGCCTGGCCCGACGACGCGCTGGAGGCGGTTGCCATGAAGTTCCTGCGGGATGTGGACCTCACACCCGAACAGCGCAACCAGGTGGGGGATGTGCGGGTGGGAGGGTGGGTGCTAGCTGGGAGGGTGCGGTGCTGGGGGCCTCCTGGTCCCGCCCGCCGTACATGCATGCCGGTAAAGTGCTGTTAGCGGTTTTGATCTTACGTCCTTCCCCCTCCCCCCTCCCTCCCCCAGGTTATGCTGCAGTGCAAGATGTTCCACGAGGACGTGCGGCAGCTGAGCGAGGCCTTCCGGTCGGAGCAGGGGCGCATCAACTACGTGACGCCCACCTCCTACCTGGAGCTCATCACCTGCTTCACAACACTGCTGGGGGCAAAGCGGGCAGAGGTGGGGGGGGCGGGGTGTGCGGGTGGAGGGATGGGGGCCCACTACTTACATGGGCCGTCCTACGCTGGCTTGTCCTATCCCTAACCCAAGCGGTTTCGTTCAGTTTGGTTCTCTCCCTGCCCCACCCTGAAACCCCCCACCTCCCCCCCCTCTGCTGTAGGTGTCCGCTGCCAAGCGGCGCTACGAGGTGGGTCTCGACAAGCTGCAGTTCACCGCCAGCCAGGTGAGCATCATGCAGGACGAGCTGACGGCGCTGAAGCCGGTGCTCATCCGCACGGTGGAGGAGACGGAGCGGCTGATGGCAACCGTGTCAAAGGAGAAGACGGAGGTGAGGGGGATGGTGGGGTGGGGGGTGTAAGGGTTGGATGGGGACTGGCGCTCTTGCCGCAGATGGTTCCGCGCTGTTTCAGTGCTTGCCGCTTTCTTCCCCGGGGTGCTGCTGCTGACGTGTGCGTGTACCTGCGCCCGTCTCTGCCCCCCCTGCCCTCCCACCTCCCCCAGGTTGTTGAGCCCAAAAAGGCGATTGTGGACCAGGACGTGAAGCGCGCGGAGGGCGCTGCGGCGGCAGCCAACGCCATCAAGACGGAGTGCGAGGACGCGCTGGCGGAGGCGATTCCCATCCTGGAGGTGGGGAGTGGAGGGGAGGGAGGAGGTGCTTGCGATACTGCTTGTGTGGCTGTTGTGCGGTGTTTCGTGTGGCTGCTGCTGGCAACCCCCAAACAGCGGTTGCTGCATGGGCGCCTTGCATGCACCTCCCCCATCACCCACCTTGTGTCTCCACTCCCCCCCTCCCCCCTCTCGGTATGGTCTCCTTTTCAATCCCCTCCCCCTCCCCCCCCCCAGGCCGCCATCAGCGCGCTTGACACCATCAAGCCCGCCGACATCAAGCTGGTGCAGAGCTTCAAGAACCCGCCCTCCACCATCAAGCTGGTCATGGAGGCGGTGTGCGTGCTGCTGGACATAAAGCCACAGAGGTAGCAGGCAGGGGGGGGAGGGGAGGGATGAAGGGGGCCAGTGGGGCCGAACCTCCGGGGGTGGGTGTGCGGCTGTCCGCCCCGCATCGCATCCAATACCTGTACAGCGTGGCAACCGCCTGGATGGTGTGTGGGTGCCGACTGTGCATGTCTCCGCCCTGCCCCGCCCCTCCCTGTCGTACCCCGCAGGATCAAGGACCCCAGCGGCAGCGGCAAGATGATCGACGACTACTGGGGCTCCGCGCAGAAGCTACTGGCGGACCCGCTGTTCGTGAAGACACTCAAGGTGGTGGGGGGTGTGTGAGAGGGTGCGCTGCATGCGGCTGCGGTGCGCAGAGACTGGAAGGAAACGCCCAGCTATTTGCTTGACTCATGGTTTGACGCAGGCTTCCAACCCCCCCTTGTGCCCGCTCCACCCCCCAGGAGTACGACAAGGATGCGGTGCCGCCCCGCATCATCGAGCGCATCCGCCGCGAGTTCACCTCCAACCCCGAGTTCACCCCCAACAACGCGGCCAAGGCATCCAGGTGGGGTGGGGGTGGGGGTGGGGTGGGGTGGGGGTGGGGTCTGCGGCACCTGCACCGCCGAGGGTGGGCACCTGCACGGGGTGGATGGTTCAAGTTGCCGCTCGCCATGTAATGCTATTCAGCGAGCGACGCCCCTGCGCTACAGCCGCCGTCACCTAGCCACCGTCACCTAGTAAGCACCTTCCTCATAACCCCCCCCCTCCCCTCCCCCTCCCTTCCCCCCCCCAGTGCCGCTGAGGGTCTGTGCAAGTGGGTGTGCGCCATGGACCAGTACGACCGGGTGGCCAAGGTGGTGGCGCCCAAGCGGGAGGCGCTGGCGGTGGCGGAGGCGGAGTACGGCAAGGTCATGGACGCGCTCAAGGTGGGGGGGAGGGGGGGGGAGGGGAGGGGGGGAGCAGGGAAGAGGGAGGTGAGGGGTGTGGGTGGTGGTGATGTGGCTTCCGCAGTACTCGTCATGTGTTGGACACTTTGTGCTGTTCACCCGGAGGGTGAAAGCAACCGCACAGCTGTTCCCAACGGGTGCCTCCTCCTCCTCCTCTGCTGTTCTCTTCATTCCCTCCCCCCTTCCCCCTCCGTCAGGCCAAGCAAGCCGACCTGGCTGAGGTGATGGGGCGACTGGCCACCCTGGAGCGACAGCTGGAGCGGAGCATGGCGGAGAAGTCCAGGCTGGAGGGTGGGAGCGGGAGGGGGAAGGGAAATGCGTGGGGGCAGGGGGCCGAACTTGCTGCCGTACATCTTGGGCGGGGAAAGGGTTATTGAGCGCCCCAAGCACATCTCACGTCACCATGTATCATCATTCCCCCCCTCCCCCCCTCCACCCCACCCCACCCCCCGCAGCTGAGACCGAGCTGTGCACCGCCAAGCTGGAGCGCGCCGAGAAGCTGATCAGCGGTCTGGGCGGCGAGAAGACGCGGTGGACGGAGGCGGCCGCGCAGCTGGGCGGGCAGTACGAGTGCCTGACAGGCGACATGCTGATCGCGGCGGGGGTGATCGGCTACCTGGGCGCCTTCACAGCAGCGTACCGGGAGCAAGTGGTGGGCAAGTGGGTGGGCGGCTGCGCGGCAGCGCGCATACCCCGCAGCGCCAACTTCAGTCTCTCCGCGGCGCTGGGCGACCCCGTGAAGATCCGCTCCTGGACGATTGACGGGCTGCCCAACGACGCCTTCTCCATTGATAATGCGATCATGGTGGCCAATGCGCGGCGCTGGCCGCTGATGATCGACCCGCAGTCGCAGGTACGTTGGGGGGGGGGGCGGGGGGCGGGGGGGTGGACACACGGGGACACAAGGGAAAGGCCAGCTCCCTCGCTGCGCTAGATGTAATGGGTGTTCCCTGAGGGCGGACCTTTCCTTACTCACCCCCCCTCGCACGCGCGCGTATGTCCCCCCGTCATCCACCTCCACCCCTCCACCTCTCCCCTGCACCCCCCCTGCCCCAGGCCAACAAGTGGGTCAAGAGCATGGAGGGGCGGCGCGACCTGCGTGTGATCAAGCTGACTGACGGCGACTACATGCGCACGTTGGAGAACGCGGTGCAGTTCGGGCTGCCGGTGCTGCTGGAGAACGTGGGGGAGGAGCTGGACCCCTCGCTGGAGCCGCTGCTGCTGAAGCAGGTGGGGGGGCAGGGGGGAGAGGGAGGGGGGGTAAGGGAAACACAGAGACGCTGACAATGCAACTAACGAGCTGTATAACAAGGCTTCACCAGGGGGGGGGAGGGAAGGAGGGGGAGTGCAGGAGGATGGAAGAGCAGGATGGATTGTACGATCTGGCTTTGGGTGATCAGGGCGCGCTTGGTTGGCCCTTGCGGGTCGTCGCTGGAAGCCTGTCGGTACCGGGTTGCTGTTTACGAGCTGCTGACAAGGCAAAACACACAGCGCACTGCCCTCCCCCCCCTGCCCCCTTCCCTCTCTCCCCCCCCAGGTGTTCAAGCAGGGCGGTGTGTCCTACCTGCGGCTGGGCGACACCACAGTGGAGTTCTCCGACCAGTTCAGGTGGGCGGACGGGGAGGCAAAGGGGGGGGGAGGGGGGAGAGCGGTCGTGAGCGCTGTCGACATGCGGCCCACACCCTTCCCGCCGCTTGATCTGTCTTCAGCTGCCCACCACCACCACCACCTCTCCCTGCCTGCCTGCCTGCCCACCACTTCCTCCCAGCCCATCAAATCTTAGTTGTGGCTGATCCTATCCCCCTCCCGCCCCCTCCCCCCCTGTCAGGTTCTACATCACCACTGCGCTCCGCAACCCGCACTACCTGCCCGAGACAGCCGTCAAGGTGACGCTGCTCAACTTCATGATCACCCCCGACGGGCTGGCGGACCAGCTGCTGGGGGTGGTGGTGGCGCAGGAGCGACCCGACCTGGAGGAGCAGCGGCAGCAGCTGGTGGGGGAGAGGGGGGGGGGGCAGCGGCTGTGAGGGGGCGATGTTGGAGGGGGAGAGAGAGGATGTGTGAAGGGGTATGAGGTTTTGCTTTCCTGCAATGCGCTAAGCATGATGTTGAAACCGCCTGGTGTATGTGTGCCCCCCTCCCCCCCCTTCCCCCCAGGTTGTCGAGAGCGCCGAGAACAAGAAGAGGCTGGCGGAGATCGAGGACCGCATCCTGCAGGTGCTCTCCTCCTCGCAGGTAGGAGCGTGTGGTGGGAGCGGGGGGGGGGAGCACAGGGGAGGGAAGGGAGGGGGGTAGTTCCGTGGGGCCGCATACACACCGTAATGCACGGCCCTGCAACCTGGGGGGGGCTAGCAGTCCCCCCACCCTTTCACCACTTCCCTTTCAGCCCTAACTCCCTCCCCCGCCCCCCTCCCCTCCCCTCCCCTCCCCCCCTCCCCCCAGGGTAACATCCTGGAGGACGCTACCGCCATCCAGATCCTGTCCGAGGCCAAGGCGGTCTCCAACGAGATCCAGATCAAGCAGCAGGCCGCCGAGCTGACCGAGCGAGCCATCGAGCAGGCGCGCACCTGCTACGCCCCCTGCGGCGCCTTCAACGCCACGCTGTTCTTCTGCATCCGAGACATGGCGGCCGTGGACCCCATGTACCAGTACAGCCTGGCATGGTTCCTCAAGCTGTTCGTGAGGTCCATCCAGCAGGTGGGGGGGCAGCAGGTGGGGGGGCGGGGAAAGAAGAAATCCCAATGTGTTGGATGCGGAGGGGGAGGGGGGCCGGTATGTTGTTGTTACGGTGTTTAGGCCGAGTGGTTGTTAGGTTAAGAGGTAATCCTGCTAACCCCCTCCCCTCGTACCCCTGTCCCCCCCGCCACTCCTCCCCCCCCCAGGCCCCCCGCGCGGAGGATGTGGCGGAGCGGCTGCGGAACATCAACGACCACTTCACCTACGCGCTCTACCAGAACATATGCAGGTGGGGGCGGCGGGGGTTGGGGGGGCGGGGATGACGGGGCAGGGCAGCATGCACCGCCACCCGCACCGCCGCATGCGCCTTCTGTCCTGGTGGCCCACCGCGGCTGTTTTCACCTGCCCCCCACCTCGCCTCCTCACCTCCTGCCCCCTTCGCTCCCCTCCCCCCCCCCCCCCCCCCCACCCGCAGGTCCCTGTTTGAGAAGGACAAGCTGCTGTTCGCCTTCCTGCTCTCCGCGCGCATATCCATGAGCGCCTCCATGGCCGGCACGGAGGGGCGCCTGGAGCCGCAGCTCTACACCTTCCTGCTCACCGGCGGGGTGGGGGTGCCGGAGCGGGAGGTGGCGCGGCCCGAGGGGGCGGACTGGCTGAGCGCCAAGGCGTGGGGCGAGCTGCTGCGCGCACCCAACGTGTGTCCCGCGTTCGAGGGGCTGCCGGAGATGATTGCTGGGTGCCCGGACGAGTGGAAGGCGCTGTTCGACAGCGTGGAGCCGCAGGTGGGGGGGCATGGGGGGGGGGGGAGGCGCAGCGGCTTAGGGTTAGTACACCGCGCAATATCTCGATCCAACCGTCTTCTTCGATCTAACTGCGATGCATGCCAACCTTGTCAGTGTTTTCACCCTGCTTGCCTCCTAATGCCGCCTCCCCCCCACCCAACCCCCATCATCAGAACATGGAGCTGCCTCTAGGCTTCAGCGAGCGGCTGGGTCCCTTCCAGAAGGTGCTGCTGCTGCGCATGCTGCGCCCCGACAAGGTGGTCCCCGCGGTGCAGCACTTCGTGGCCTCCTCGCTGGGGCCGCGCTTCACGGAGCCGCCGCCCTTCGACCTAGCGGGCTCCTACGATGAGAGCAGCTGCAACGTGCCGCTGCTTTTCGTGCTGTCGCCGGGGTCCGACCCCACGGCGGCGCTGCTGCAGTTCGCGGAGTCGCGGGGGTACGGCAGCCGCATCGCGGTGATCAGCATGGGACAGGGGCAGGGGCCCAAGGCGGCGGCGCTCATCGAGACGGCGAGGAAGGCCGGCACGTGAGTGGTGGCGTGTGAGGGGGGGCTCGCTTGCTTCGCTAGCACTTGGTATCCGACAACCCTTGCCTTTTTCGCTTGTGCTGGTCGCTTGATTGATACGGTATTACGGTGAAATGAGGGCACCCACTGTTACGAAACGTGGTGCCAGCTCCATTCCTCTTCTGTCGCTGATGTGGATCTGATCCGCTGCTCCCCCCGCTGCTGCTGCCCCCGTCCCCCCCCACCCCCAGTTGGGTGCTGCTCCAGAACTGCCACCTTGCCCCCAGCTGGATGACCAGTCTGGAGAAGATCTGCGAGACCATCCGCCCCGACAACACGGACGCGGACTTCAGGCTATGGATGACCTCCATGCCCAGTCCCGCCTTCCCCGTCTCCATTCTGCAGGTCGGCAGGGCAGGCGGGGCGGGGGGAGGGAGGAGGAAGACACTAACTGGGGCTGGGGTTGGGGTTGGGGGGGGGATGGCGCTGCGAGCATGCAAGCTATACGCTACCCTGTACGCATTGCTGGCGCACGGAGATGCAGTGACTGCGGCCCCCCTGCCACCATGTGTCGCAACCCCCGAGCCCTGTGTCTCATGTCGCGGAGGGGTGTTGACGGCTGCTGCTGCGCCTCCCGCTGTGTGTTTCCTGTCCCGCAGGGCAGCGTCAAGATGACGAACGAGCCGCCTGCGGGGCTGCGAGCCAACCTGCGCCGCTCCTACGCGCTGGAGCCCATCTGCAACACAGACTTCTTCGAGGGTGGGTGGGCGGGGGGGCGGGGCGGGGTGGGGTGTCCTCTTGTGTAGGGCTCATGCGCAGGGCTCGTACGCTTCTTGGTAGAAGGACGTTTCGAAAGGGACTGGGGGTGCAGCCTGTGGAAACCCTAGGCTACTGCCCTTACGCGTGATGGCAGCGCAGTGTTGTGTTAGACAGGCCACACACCGAGCCGCCCTGTCCCCCTGCCCGCTGCACCCCCTCCCCCTCCTTCCCCAAGGTTGCCGTCAGCCCGGCGCCTTCAAGTCGCTGCTGTTCGGGCTGTGCTTCCTGCACGCCTTCGTGCAGGAGCGGCGCAAGTTCGGACCCATCGGCTGGAACATCCCCTACGGTGCGTGCTACAGGCTTGGGGGGAAGGGGGGAGGATTCCCTGGGGCTGAGGATTTGAAGCCGCTGTTGCGGTAGCATGATGGGGCTCCACTGCTCCTGTACCTTGGACCTCCACATCCAAGACGTACGGCTACAGGACCTCGCACCGCAAGTTGAGGTCCCAGACCTAAAGAGTTGAACCTTGTACCGTTACCTCCGTTATACCCCCACCCACCTGCCCTCCCTCCTCCTCCTCCCCCAGGCTTCGACGACGGCGACCTGCGCATCAGTGTGCGCCAGCTGCACATGTACCTGGACGACGCGGCGCCGCCCCCCGGCGAGGACGGCGCCCCGCCGCCGCAGTCCGCCGCCTCCGTGCCCTTCGCCGCGCTGAGCTACGCCATTGGAGAGTGCAACTACGGCGGCCGTGTGACGGACGACAAGGACCGCCGGCTGCTGCTGACGGCACTGCAGCGGATCTACAGACCCGAGGCGCTGGCGGGGGAGGGCGAGGAGCCGTTCAGGCTGAGCGCGTCAGGTGGGGCCTGGGGGGAGGGGAGCGGGAGGAGGGAGAGGCGAGCCGCGGGTTGTGGGGTAGGGACATGATGGTATTGTAGTACCGCAGACGCCGGTACCGTCATGGCACCTACTAGCCCAGTTTCTCCTTCCGCCTGCGCAGGATGACACCCCTCCCCTCCCCCCCCGCCCCGTCCTCCCCTCGCAGGCACCTACTACATCCCCCCCGAGGGCCCCCACGACTCCTACCTCGCCTACATCGCCAGCCTGCCCATCTTCCCTCTGCCCGAGGCCTTCGGGCTGCACGAGAACGCGGACATCACCAAGGACCTGCAGGAGACCGCCGGCATGCTGGACACGCTGGTGCTGACGGGCGGCGGAGGGGGCGGCGGCGGGGGCGGGGGAGGCGGCGGCGGCGCTAACGAGGAGGAGATGGTGGGGGCCATGGTGGAGGACATCCTGCGCCGCCTGCCGCCCAACTTCGACGTGGAGAAGGCGCAGGCGCGCTACCCGGTTCGCTACGAGGAGAGTCTGAACCAGGTGCTGTGTCAGGAGATGCTGCGGTACAATCGGCTGCTTGCGGTGATCCGCGCCTCGCTGAGCAGCCTGGGCAAGGCGCTGAGCGGGCTGCAGGTGTTGTCGGCGGAGCTGGACACGGTGCTCAGGTGGGGGGAGAGGGGGGGGGAGTAAAGGAGAAACTGATGAGGCAACTAACGAGCTGGATGACAAGGCTTCACCATAGGAGGAGAGGGAGGGGGAAGAAGAGGGGCAGAGGGTGGGGGAAAAGACGTAGACCAGGTTGGCAAAGGTACCGGTAACGACAGCCAGATGATATTAGCCCGGGAGGGAGGGAGGCATGTTAGGGTTTGGAAAGAAAGAAAGGAACCCCTGCTCGTGCAGCCCATAGGGCCGTACGGCGGCGGCTGTCCAGCCACCAGGTGCCGACGTGTCCTCCCTCCCTTGCGCTCCCGCTGCCGTACACACACACGCACAGGTCCATGGCTCTGGGTCAGGTTCCCGCGCTGTGGCGCAGCAAGTCCTTCCCCTCGCTCAAGCCGCTTGCCTCCTACGTGGCGGACCTGCTGGCGCGGCTGGCCATGCTGCAGAGCTGGTACGAGCAGGGCCCGCCCGCGGTGTTCTGGCTGTCGGGCTTCTTCTTCACGCCCTCCTTCACCACAGCGGCGCTGCAGGTGGGCGGGGGGGCGGGGGGGGGAATTGTATGAGTGAAACAACGAGTCCCAATCCCATAAAGGAAGGGGAAAGGGGGAAGGGGGCAGCGGCCTCCGGGCGCCCATATGAACTGACACACAGCAAAGCTGCGTGTTGGCGGCTTGGCATCCCCTTGGTCCCCAGAGCGGCTGAGGCATGGAGCATGGATGCAAGGTCTTGACGTTTGCGATATCTAACCGGCACACTTCCCCTCTTGTCCCCACCCCCCACCCCCCACCCCGCCCTCCGCCTGCCAGAACTACGCTCGCAAGCACAAGCTGCCCATCGACACGGTTGGGTTCGACTTTGTGATGATGGGTACCGACCCCGCCGCCTACCCCACCCCGCCCGAGGACGGCGCGTACGTGCACGGGCTGTTCCTGGAGGGTTGCGCTTGGGACCCCACCGCGCGGCAGCTGTGCGAGAGCCGACCCAAGGTAGGGCGGGAGGGGGCGACGCGGGGTTGCCTTGCCGGCGCATTGCCGATACCTCGACCTTCATTGCGTGTATCGGTGGTGTGTATCGTGCTGTATCCACTGCTGAATCCATGTGCACGGTAGCGGAAACCTCCATGCTGCTGCCGGCCTCCCTGCGTCTCACTCGCGTCTCCCTACTGACGTGGTTCCCCCTCCCGTCCCCGTTCCCTCGCCCCCTCGTCCCTCTCCCCCGCCCAGGTGCTGTTCGAGGCCGCCCCGGTGGTGTGGCTGCAGCCCCGCCCCGCCGACCAGTTCTCCGAGGACAGCGCCTACGACTGCCCCGTCTACCGCACCGCGGAGCGCAAGGGCGTGCTGGCCACCACCGGGCACTCCACCAACTTCCTGATGATGATCCGCATGCCCTCCGCCCGCCCGCAGTGGCACTGGACGCTGAGGGGCGTGTGCATGCTGTGCTCGCTGTCGGACTGAGAGGGGGAAGAGGAGGAGAAGGGAGCTGATGGGAGGGTGGAGCTGGGGGGCTGGGGGCGTCATGGGGGCTGCGGCGGCACAGGGCTTTATTCCCGGGGCTGGGGGGTTGGTTTTGGAGCTGATGAGAGGGTGGTCGTCGGCGCGGTGGGGGGAGAGGGGGCTAGTGTAGTTGAGAGCTTGTTCGTCGTACTGTACAGATTAGGCATGCAGCGTTACTTTGTGGCATGGGCATGGTTCTTTGTGGGAGGAAGACTGACACATACCGCATGAATGACGTCCCCTACATGAATGACGTGATGACCCCCTCTCGCGCACACATTTCACATGTTTAAATGCCGATGTGGCACCGAGCTGTGGAGTGGCTTAATGGCGTGCGTACTGGGTTTTGCCGTATGTCTGGCTATTGCTGATTCACCCATGTGCGTGCTAACGGCCGTGCGGTACGGCTGACCTCTGGACACACCGGTACTTGACATTGCAATTTACAGCTGCTTGATCACTCCCCGGGGTACGGTACCCCATCAAGGCGCGGGTTGCTTACGACCCGCTCGTACCCCACCTTCCCTTGTGTTGGGTATCACGACTCCAATCTGTAACCGCATCTAGCTACCGATTCAATCCCAACGCGGCCCTATCACGCCACTGCACCCGCTACAGCACCTCCCGCCCCACCCACATCTCCGCTGCCACCAGCACCCACAGCAGCGGCACCCCCCCCACACACACAGCCCTCCACACAGCCCCACGACCGTGTGGCCACTGACTACCGCAATCACGCACCCCACCCTCCCTGCACCCTGCAATCCCGCACCGACACTCACCCTCCCCCCCGAACCACCCAGCAGTCCACCCGGCCATGCACCCCCTCTCACGCGCTCAGCCCCAGCTCCCGGCCCAGCCTCCCCAGCAGGCGGGCTCCGTAGAAGGCGCGGTAGTGCTCGGGCAGCTGCGACAGCTGGGCGAGAGCCGCATCAGCCGCCTTGTCCGCCTCCTCAGCCTGGAGGGAGCAGCGGAGGGGTTGCGCGGGGTGGGGGTTGCGCGGGGGTATTGCGGCAAGTTGTTATCGTCGTGCTATCCTTAAGTCTTATAAGAGTCAAGACACATGGAAAGCAAACTGTACCCCGTACCCACCCACCACCTCCCCCCACCCCCACCCACCTGCACCAGGTCTCGATTGGCGTAGAGGTCCTTCTTGTGGTAGAACTGCGAGTGGGGGGGGGTAGGGGCGGCCCGTGTTAGCAGGGGCGGGGAAACCACACCGGCATGCCACAGCCGTGGGAAAGCAGGCGAGCGTACCGCCCCCCCAGTGCACCCCCCCTCCAGCCCCGCAACCGGCAGCCGCAGTGCCAACACCCAGTGCGGTGTAGGCAGCCTCCGGCAGGCCCTTCCCACCTCCACCACGCCCCCCTTCCCCCTCCCTCTTTCCCCCTTCCCTTCTAAAGTGCGTCTGTTTTCCTTATTTCTACCCCCCCCCCCCTCACCTCCTGCGGCAGGTGCCTCCAGAACACGTTCACGCTGGCGCTCATGTGCCCCCCCGTGGTGGTCACGTTGTGGAACCACAGGCTGGGCAGGAACAGCACGTCACCCGGCGCCAGGTCCGCCAGCAGCGGCGCGGGGCAGGCGGCGAAGCGCGGGAAGGCGGTCAGGTCGGGGTCGGGTTGCGGGCGGGTGATGGGCGAGGAGGAGCCGGTCACGTGAAGCGCGTCGTGGCAGGCGGGCGGCCACAGCAGGACCCGCTTGGTGCCCGTCACCTGGCAAGGTGGGGGGGGGAGAGGGGAGGGGAGGGGAGGAGAGGTTGAGAGAGAGGTCCTAGGCCCGCCCGGCGTGGCGCGCCCCTTAGTTTGAGGTGCCTGAGCTCCCCCTTCAAATGCGACATGGTCATGCACAGTGGCTTTATCGCCCCCATCCGCAATGCCTGTGGGTCACACGCCACCCCCCTCCCCTCCCCCTCCTCTTCCCTCCCTCCTCTCCATCCCCCCCCACCTGTATTAGCAGGTTGTCCATCACGTCGTAGTGCGTCCACAGCACCAGCCCCGGACTGCCCAGCCGCAGCACACTGCTGTGCAGCGCGGAGGGCGGGAAGAGCGGCGGCAGGCGCAGGTCGGCGGCCAGCAGCGGGAAGGAGGCGGACAGGTTGGCGGCCTCCTGCAGGGGGGGAGGGGAGGGGAGGAGGGGGGAAGGGAAGAGGGTGAACAGCCATGTGTGGTAGTGGGAGGGGGGGAGGTGGAGGGTACAACTGGAAGGAGGTGAAGGCAGAGCAGGCCCCATTCCGTCTTCCGCTTTTTTGTACCCTTCCTCGATCTCATTACCGACCCGCCCCCACCCTCCGCAACCCACCCTGCGCGGGTTCTCCCCAATGCTCCTCAGGTAGAGCACCTCGCGCCCCTCCCCGAACTGCGCTCCCCGGGGCACCAGATCAGGCAACACACCACTGCCGCTGGTGCCCCCGCTGCTGCCGGCACCACCCCCCTCTTGTGGCGAGCTGCCCCCGCGGCTGTCCAGCTGCTGTTCCCCGGCTGCAGGTGCTGCGGCTGGTACCGCTGCCCCGCTGGCTGCGGGGGCGCCGCTACCCCCACTGCTGCTGCCACTGCTGGCTGCCTCTGCCGCCTGATTTGTCAGTCGCGTTATCAGCTCCTGAAAGCTGATGACGCGGAAGGCGAAGTTCTTGCGAACAAAGTCCAGGCGGCCGGAGGGCTCGCGGCTCACATGCACACTCACCTGGGGGTTGGGAGGTGGGGTTGGGGGGGTGGGTTGGGAGGGGTGTTGGGCGCTGCTGGCCGTACACACACTGCTGCCGGCCGCCAACCATCCAGCCCCGGCGAGACAGCCGCAGGGCACAACCAGAGGACATCACCGCCCACTTACTCTCCCACCCCCACAACCCCCCTCCCCCCCACCTTCATGTCCGCTGCCCCGGGCAGGTTGCGCAGGTAGTCGGGGGTCCACTTGGCGGGGGCAGGGCCCAGGTCTAGGCCTGGGGGTGGGGGAGCAAGGGGGGGGTAAGTGGGGGTAGACATTCTGCAGCTTTGGGCTCTCCAGCGGGATCAACCCACCCGCCACACAAGACAGCACTACAGCAGTAGACAACTGCAACAGCCAGCTCTCTTCTGCCCGCTCGCTGGAGGGTCGACTCCAGTTCATCGCCACCGCGGACCCGGTATCGGTAGGGACCTGCTTTGCCCTAACCTGTGTTTTCCTAAGCGCTGGTAAGGTCGTCCGCCCCCCCGCCCCCCCCGCTTCCCCCCTCCCCCCCCCCCTCACCCTCCAGCACCACCGGCTCCCTGCCCCCTTCCCCCCCTCACCCTCCAGCACCACCGGCTCCCTGCCCGGACTGATGAGCCGCTCGAACTCCTCCCGCCCGCCCACCCCCCGCACCCGCCGCACGCGGGGCAGCTGATCCAGCGGGCGGTGGTACCAGGGGGGCTGCTCCCGCCCGCCACTGCCACTGCCGCTGCCGCTGCTGCTGCCGCTGCTGCTGCTGGCGGCACCTGCACCTGCATCCCCTGCCTCCGCAGCAGCAGGGGCCGCCACTGCGGGGACGGAGGGAGGCCGGCTGGCGGGGGCGGCAAGGGAGGTGCCGGTAGGGGCGGCTGCAGCAGCACCCGCGGCGGAGGTAGGGGCGGACGCGGAGGTGGTGGAGGCGGCGGCCTCTGCAGTAGCGACAGTAGTAGCCCCCCGGCCCTCCTCCTCCCCCTCCTGCTGCTGCTGGCCGTCCCCCAGGGGGCGGCACTCAATGTCCATCACAATGTGTCGGATGTGCGGCGCGTACCTGCATTCGGGGGGGGGGTGCGAGGAGGAGGAGTGGGGGAACACATAGGTCACCCGGGGTGTGTGGTGATGGACTAGCTAGACTCCCTCCGAGCACACGCCTACCCATAACACCCACCCACCTCCTTCCCCCCTCCTTCTCCTCCTACTCGCCTCCTCCTCTTATCCCCCCCTCTTCCCCCTCCTCCTCACCACTTGACCCGCTCCACGTGGTGCAGCCTCACGCTCCACGCCCGCCCCGCCTGCCCCGCCAGCCGCCGCAGCTCCCGCATCGTGTCCGCCAGCCACCCCGCCTCCTCGCGGTCCGTCACGTTGTGGTGCAGGTGCAGCCAGCCGCCTGGGGGGGAGTGGTTAGGAGGGGGAGGGGGAGGAGGGGTTTGAACAGGGTTAGGAGGGAGTGCACGAGGAGGCAGTAACTGCTAGCGGAAGATTAGAAAGCGGCTAAAAGGCTTCAGGAAAGAGGACGTCACGATCTCCCGCGGCAGACTCACCTCTTCGAACCAGCTAACACGTCTCCCGATTGCGCCCAATCACTCCTCCCCCCACCCCTAGCTCTCACCCCTATCCGGCTTGAGCGCCCTCACCGCCGCCTCCCAGCCCCCCCGCGAGGAGGGCAGCAGCCCCAGCAGCACCCGGTCAGCCAGCCCGGCGAACCGCGGCAGCGCCCCCCGGCAGTCGCCCGCCAGCACCTCACACCGCTCGGCAGCCAGCACGGGAGCAGGGGGGGGAGCGAGAGCGGGGGAGGCAGGGGGGGCCGCACCACCGCTGCTGCTGCCACCACCACCACCACCACCGCCGCTTCCCGCCGCCAGCGCCGCCTGCATGACTGGTTGCTGCAGGTTGCGTCTCAGCGCCTCCAGCGCCGCCGGGTTCCACTCGCACGCAAACACCCGCGCCACGCCGCCCACCACCAGCAGCGGCAGCGTGTAGTAGCCGATACCGCAGTACAGGTCGACAACCACCTCACCCGCAGCCCAGCCGGGACCGCCCTCCTTGCAACCTGCCCCGCCTCCTGCTACTGCCTCCGCCCCCGCCGCCGCCCCCTGTTGCCCCTGCGTCCGCCCCCATGCGCTGGCCGGCGTCAGCCCCCTGCCCCAGCCCATGCGTGTGCGCTCCGTCACGTTGCCGCTGGAGAACATGCAGCGGGTGACGTCCAGCCGGAAGAGCACTCCGCCCTCCCGGTGCGCCACCCAGCCGTGCGAGCCCAGCAGCAGCACTGCGCGGCTGTCACGAGTGCCTGGGGGGAGTGGGGAGGGAGGTGGGGGGGTGGGGTTGAAGGGGGATTGTGGAGTAGGGGCGAGGCAAGAGGTACTTGAGTTGCGGTGGAGGGTGAGGGTGAGTGCTGCTCCATGTATCATGGAAGGGGTGCTGCCACTCCATGTGGGGGTTGGTGCCCGGCATCAGAGCGCTGCAGGGGTGCCCCGGGACATGCGGCAGTGCACCGTGCAGTGCGAGGAAGGGTGGAGGGGAAGGCAGACAGCATGTGGCCCCGTGCTTGAGGCAGCCGCCCACTGATCCGCGCAGCACCGGAGGGGTGCTGCAGCGGGAGGCGGCTGCCGTACCTCCGAGGCGCCCTACCCCCATGCGCCGCAGCACCCGCCCGACTCGCTGATGGTAGAGGCCGGGAGCAGTAGGAGCCCCCGTCCGGGGCGGTTGCGGGCGGCATGGGGCCCTCATTGCTGAGGGGTGCTTTCCGCGCTGGTGTGTGGAGGCCGGTGGAGGGAGAGAGGGAGAGTGCTCTCCTCCCCGCTCTGCCTTTGCGCGCACATAGTGCAAATACACGTATCATACGACATCCTCCTCTCCCCCCTTTCCCTCCCCCCCTCACCCGTGTTGGCCACGGGCGCCTGCCGAGCCAGCCGCTCCACCCCCAGCGCCCCCGCCACCGCCCGCCACAGCGGCAGCAACACCTCCTCCTGCTGCTCGCCCCCGCTGCTGCCTCCCGCTGCCAGCGGTGCCAGCGCGGCCCTCCAGCCCGGGTGGGTGAGTGCGGGGGCGGGCAGCAGCGCAAGATCGCCCAGCCGCTCCCAGCGGGCCGGCAGGTCGGACAGCAGCGCGGGGAGCAGGGCGGCAGCAGAGGAGGAGGAGGAGGAGGAGGAGGGGGAGGAGGAGGAGGAGGAGGGGGAGGTGAGTGCGGTTTGCAGCAGTGCGGCCGCCGCGTCCCTGAGGCGCTGCGCGGGGCTGGTGGGGACCTTGGAAGCGGGGGGCAGGGAGGCGCGAGTGAGCTGCGGGGGGGTGGAGGGGAGGAGGGGAAGAGAAGGGGAGGAGAATTAGAAGGTTGGGGTAGCCAACAGTGCAGCGAGGCGAGGCACGCAGGGTACAGCTAGGAGGTCGCATGTGACAGCGGCACCGCAACGGAAGCAACACGGCGTGCTGGAGGGAGCACGGACACCCGCCACGGCAGGGCAGGTGGGACGCCCCTCCCAATCCCCCACCCCCCAGCACCGGTACTCCACCCACCCACTCACCTGCGCACCCGCCTCCGCCAGCACCGCCACCAGCTCGCCCCCTCCGCCCCCAGCTCCCCCCAGCACCCGCACCGCCTGCTGGGTGACCGGCAGCACCACCACCCGACCACCTCCGCCCGCCGCCTCCGCCCCCCCGCCCGCCTGCGCGCCGCCCCGCCTGCTCGCGTCCAGCAGCCCCCCCGCCTTTAGCGCGTCCTTCACTGCCTTGGCCGCCCCCGCCGGCACCACCACCACCCAACCATTGCCGCCGCTGTCACTGCCGTCACCGCACTCGGCACTCACACCACCACCACCACCACCACCACCACCAGCAGCAGCAGCAGCAGCACCCCCGGCGGTCCCGGCACTGCCCGGATCCACCGCACCGGCGCCCCCAGGCTGCTGGGACCCCTCCTCCTGCTGCTGCTGCCGTCCCAGCACTTCCGCCAGCGACATGCCTCCCGCCCCCTCCCCCCGCCCCCTCAGCAGCAGCCGGAAGACACCCCCGAACAGCGTGCCGAAGCTGAAGCAGAAGGCGCCCCCGCCCAGCAGGTACAGCCACTCCTCCTCCTCCCCCTCCCCCACCCCCTCCTGCTGCCCCCCGCTGCCGGTGCGCACCACCTCCGCGCAGTGGCGGATGGGCACGAAGTCGGGAGCTGTGGAGGGGGCTGTGGGGGCGGGGGCAGCTGCTGCTGCTGCCGGCGCAGTGGCGGCCGCCGAGTCGGCAGCTGCACCAGCACCAGCTGCACCAGCACCAGCAGCAGCGGGGGCGGCGGGCTGGGCACCTGCTGCCAGCTCCGTCCCCAGCTCCGTGCCCACCACCCCCCACCTCCCGGTGCGGCAGTCCAGCAGGTGCAGCTGCTGGTGGTGGCGGGTGGGGCAGCCGCCCAGCAGCAGCAGCCGGGAGCCCCACAGGCTCAGCGTGTGGCTGAAGCAGGCGGGCGGACAGGCGGCCTCCGAGCCACCACCACCCCCACCACCACCCGCCCCGGCCGCCGCCCCCTCCCCAGTCCCCCCGCCCAGCTGCCGCCAGCAGTAGGAGTCCAGGCACAGGGCCCAGGTGTCGGAGAAGTGCTGTCCGTACCCGCACGTGCCGCCGTGCAGGTACATGCAACCCGAGGAGGAGGAGGAGGAGGAGGAGGTGGGGGAGGCGGTGGGGTTGAGGGCGCTGGCGGGCACGTAGGCCGCCGCATGGGACTTGCGCGGGCAGGGCGCAGCAGCACCCGCTGCAGCCACCCGCCGCCACCGCCAGCCCCGCGACACGTCGCAGTCAGCAGCGCTGCTGGCTGCAGTGGCAGCATCCCGCGACAGCACCCACGTGTCCCCCAGCACCGCATCCGCATTGCGCCCGCCGAACACCACCACCCGCCACCCGGCCAGCGAGCTGCTGGTGCTGCTGCTGCTGCCACTCGACCCCACCGCCTCAGGCGACCCCGGCGGAGGCGGCGGAGGCGGTACGGCCACCGCCGAGTGCCGGTATCGCCCCGGGAACGAAGCGGCGGCGGTGCAGCCCCCGCCCGCCGTGTCCCGCGGGTCCACCTGCGGCTGCAGGCGCACCCACACCCGCGCCGCCAGGTCCAGCAGCCACACGTCGCTCAGCGCGTCCACCGGACTGGTGCGCCCGCCGATCAGCACAATGTAGCCGCCACTGCCGCCACTGCCGCCACTGCCGCCACTGCCGCTGCTGCCGCCAATGAGCACCGCCGTGTGCCCCATGCGCGGCGAGGGAGCCGCCGAGCCGGCCAGCGTCAGCGCCTGCCAGGTACGGCAGGAGGTGTCGTACTGCAGCACGTCGCTGCGCCGGGCGTGTGCGCCGCCGCCGCCGTACCCCCCGATCAGGTAGATGCGGGGGCCCTGTACGACACTCGCGTGGCCCCAGCGGGGTACGGCGTCGTCCACACAGCCCTGAGGCGGGGGTGGGGTGGGGGCGGAGGTGGAGGTGGGGGGTGAGTGTGTTACCGACATGTTGTGACATGGAACGCCAGGGTTCGGTAAGGCCAGGGTTCGGTAAGGGAAACGCCGATGCTATTACCAAATAGGCGGGTGCCCGGCCCACCGAAGTCCCAACGGAGTACCTTTCCCACTGCAATCGCGACCCCCCGGTGACCCCGTGCGCGGCTCCCCCACCTGTCCCAGTGAGAGGGGCACCGGCTGCCACCGCAGCTCCCCACCACCGCCACCACCAGCAGCGGCAGCAGCAGCAGGAGCAGCAGAAGGAGCGGCAGCAGCAGCAGCAGCAGCAGACGGGGCCGCCTGCACCGCTGTGAGCCGGCTTGTCCTCCCCTCCTGCACCCCAAGAGCTGCTGCCGTCGCTACCGTTGCGGCAGTAGCCGGCGGGTTGGAAGCAGCGCCTGCTGCGGACCCCGCCGCCACATCCCTCCCCCTCACCGCTGCTCGCCCTCCCGCGGCGCCCGCTGCAGCGCTGCTCGCTTGCCGCACTCCGCTGCCCCCCCTGCGGCCGCCCGCCCCCGCGACCCCTGCTGCCTGCACCTTACCGGCAGCCTCCGTCCCCCCCTCCGCCACCACCCCCAGCCGCAGTTCCAGCGCCCTGACGCGCCCCAACACCCCCGCCTGCCGCCGCCGCAACCGGTCCAACGCTGCCGTACTGCCACCATCCGCCCCTCCCGCCGCCGCTGCTGCGCCGCCACGTCGCCTTGCCGGCGCCGCCACTGCCAGCACTTCCGGCCGCTCCCCTGCCGCCCCATTCTCCTCCGCACTACCACCCTTTTTCTTACCGCCGCGGACCACCGAGCGACCCATGGGTCCATCTCCCCT
Source organism: Astrephomene gubernaculifera (assembly GCA_021605115.1). Taxonomy (NCBI): domain Eukaryota; kingdom Viridiplantae; phylum Chlorophyta; class Chlorophyceae; order Chlamydomonadales; family Astrephomenaceae; genus Astrephomene; species Astrephomene gubernaculifera. The sequence goes on from BMAR01000071.1 coordinate 254,624, forward strand.
CACTCCCTCCTCCCCGCGCCCCCCCAGTGCCGCCTCCAGCTCCGCCTCCAGTCGTGCGATGCGGCGGCTGTTGTCCCTGAACTTGTGGTTGGCGAGTGCCACCAGGTAGCGCAGGTAGGGGTCGGACACCAGCACGCAGCCGCCGTCAGCCACCGGCACCTCCAGGCGCAGGGAGCAGCGGATGGCCACCTGGGTGGGGGGAGGAGGGGGGAGAGGAGGGGGAGGCAGGGAGGGGATGAGAGTTGTGCGGATGTGGAAGCGAGGATGGGAGCTTGGGGGTATACACAGAAGCAGAAAGACGGGAACAAGTTCAGTTGTGTACTCTCATGGGGGTCCAAAGGGGTACAAGGGGCTGTCTGCACGTGTGGCAGGCGGGTGTACGTACCATGACGCGCCTGCCGCCCGACCCAAGGGTCAGTCCGCTCTCCCGGAACCCCGCTGCACGCGCCGCCGCCAGCACGCGCTGACCCCAGGCGGCGTTGCTGGCCTGCAGGGGGGAGGCGGTGGAGAGGGGGGTGGTAAGGGTACAGGTAAGTGTACAGGGAGGGCGGGCGGGGCGAGCGCCGCCGCAGCAGTGAGGCGACGACTCCTCCGCCCCCGGTAGCGACCCGCACATGGATGAGGCACGGCCGGCCTCCTCCTCGCAGCGCCCCTTTCCCACTAGAGGGCATTCCTCCCCCATGCAAGCCCCGTAGCGCCCTACCGCCCCGCTCCCCCCTCCCTCCCCCCTCTCCCCCCCTTCCCCCCAACACACCTCCAGGTGCAGTATGAAGGGCTCGAACCGCAGCACCAGTCGGTCTCCCGAGCAGCTGCGCGAGTGGATGGAGGACAGCACTTCCTGGGGGAGATGGGGGGGGGGGCAATAGGGGGGGGGCAACGAGGGTTTGGGGGTAATTTGGAAACAGAATCCGCAGGGTTTGGGGGGGGGGGGAACGGGAGAGGGTAAGGACGTACTCAGCCGTGTCACTACAGCCGCCACAGCTGCTGCGTGGGCGTTAGGGGTGGGCCGGCGGTAGGCAGATGCAGAGGGGCGACAGGGCCTTTACCCAGCGGCAGTGCGCCGAGCGCCCGACCCCCCTCTTCCGGCTACTCGCCCCCCGGTCCTCTGCCTCCCTTCATCCCCCTCGTCCCCGCCCCCCCGCCCCCGCCTGCCTCACCTCCTCGCTCGCCTCCTCGTGGCTCGCATACACCCACTCGCCCCCCTTCCGCCCTCCCGCCCGCCCCTCCTCCGTGGGCTCCCCGAACACGCTGATGCGGCCGCTGCAGCTGCTGGTGGTGTACAGCGCCGGGTGCCCGTTCAGGCGCGACACCAGACCGGCGACAGGGGCGTCCACACTGCCCTTGCGGGACTTGTCGCCTGCGGGGGGTGGGGGGGGGAGGAGGAGGGAGGGACGGGTTGGGGCGGTGGGGTGCGGTGGGGTGGGGGAGGGCTGTACGGCACCGGTCAGCCCGGGGGAGGGGCGCGGGAGCTGCAGCTGACCACCCAGCCAGCGGTGCACATGCCACACGAGCACCGCCACCGCCACCACCGCCACCGCCACCATCACCCAGCCTCCCAGTCGCCGCCACGCAGCCCCCCAGGTGCTCCCAGTGCGGAGGGCTCCCCCATCGCTGTGAAGCCCGCCTGCCCGGCCCCTCCCCCTCCCCCGCTAGGTCTCCAGCTTCACCTCCCCTTCAAGCTCCTTCCCGCCCCCCTCCCCCGCCCTCCTCCTCCCTTCCCCCCCGCCCCTCACCGCAGTCCGCTTGCAGCCCCGCCAGCACCCCCGCCTTGCGCTGCTGGAAGGCGTCCAGCACCATGGTGGGGTGGTGGGGTGGGGTGGTGTGGGTGGGGTGGCTGCCGTACAGGCGCTCCTAGCTCCGGCTGCCGCCGTCACGAGGGTGGTCGAGTGTGGTTCAGCGCTGCAGACCAAGCATGTCCTGCGGGCCACCACAGCAGCAGCGGCAGCAGCGGCAGCAGCAGGGGGGGGCCGTGCGGTGAGGTGGCAGTACGAGGGTGGTAGTCCTGACTTGCCGCATGCGGGGAGGGAGGAGGGCCCCGCGGGGCAGCAGCAGCAAGCGAGCGGGGAGGGGGGGGGGACAAGGCAGCTGTGGTGAGCACCACTCCTCGCGCCCCCCCCCCCGACCGCACGGTCAGTTAGTTGTTTCCTCTTTACCCCCTCCCGACCGCAGCAGCCTGGCCCCTCCTTGATCCCCCTTTCCCAACCCACCCCCTGCTGCTGCCCCCCTACCCCCCCGGCCCCCACCTGCAGCTGCTCCAGTCGCTTGCGCCCCTCACTCAGATGGAACTTGATGGCCTGGCGGGAGAGGGAGAGGGGGTGGGGAGGATTCGGAGGAGGGGTCGGAGGGCGGTGAGAGACAGCTGGGATGAGGGGCGTCCGGGCGCCAAGGAAAGATCATAGCTGGGAGGAGAGTGGTGGGACATGGCAGGGGCACAACGAAGGGATGGAAGGGGCCCAAGCGCGGTCGGGGGTGGTTGCACGGGCCGGTCCGGCCGGTCACTCGCCTGCAGGTCGGCCACCTGCTTCTGCGCCTCGAAGTTGCGCCGCACCTCCTGGGTCAGCTCAGCTGTGGCAGAGAGGGACCAAGACTTCGTGTAAGCGTTTGCGGAAGGGCATAAAATGCAAAGCGGCAAGTGCAAGCTTGATGTCGAGGCATCCATGACAAATAAGAGCGAGCTCGTCATACAGGCGGCGCAGCCTATTATGTTTTATTTAGTTTTGTTAGTGCGATGCGTAGACTATTGTGAACAGTCGGCCAGAGAGCCGCACTCCGGTAACTACCTCGCGATGGCCCGCCGCCAAGGCTCCTGGTAGCACGCACGAACTGGCGGTACAGGCTCAGAACCTGTGACCTATAGATGAAATGCCGGAGGGTTTGGGGTGATCCTTTGGGCATAACTGCGCGGTAGCAACAACCCGATGTCAAGGTGAAAGGAGGTAAAACAATGGACAGTGACTTTAAACCTCCGTAAATAACTGTAAGATAACTGGCAAGTATTCTGTTCGGCATCGGCGTCTTAAATCCCAGCTGTCGCCGCGTCGCAGTCAGCTACCGGTACGGCAGCAATGTAGCACGGCGCAGTGGCTCCTCTCCCCGCCGGAACCACATTACTGGGATACGATACCAAAAAGGACACCCTAAGAAGTTAAACGGACGCTAACCGAACGTCATTGCGGCGGCGTTGAGAGGATGCGGGCTCGCAGCACATACTAAATCGGCTGCAGAGAACGGCAGTAGAATGACGCCCCTGACGCTTGCCGGGCACCGGCGCTCTGCCAAAGCTACCTGGCAGCCTGACAACCTGGCAGCCTGCACCAGCACCTGCACCTGCAAGCCAAGTGGTGGACTGCCAGGCGCAGGCTGCCGGGCTGCCAGGTGCTTCTGACCGACCCTTGGGCAGTACGGGACACCACGAAGCAGTGGGGACGGTGTGGGACATCAGTGGGCTCTGCAGCTCCAGCTACCCGTCCACCCTGCAAGGCCGGGTGCACACAGCCACCGGGCTGCGTGCCACTGCGCCTCCCCTGCTGTAATAGTCACATGCTACCTGCCAGCACCCCTGGGGCACCCCCGGCAGCCCCGGCTCGCCCCGGCGAAGGCTGCTCACCCCTGCCCTCCCTCGCAGTGTCCCGTCTGATCCGCCGTCCGCCGCTTGTGGGAGGCCGTTGCGACCGCCTAGCTGGCGACCTCGGACGGAGGATGTGCACTCTTGATTGCGTGCTTAGTCAGGCTACAGGTGTGGCGGTAGTGTCCCCTCACGCCACGCCTGGAAAGAGATGCAGGCATGACGGGTGGTGCGAAGGTGCACTGGCTCCCTCATCTTGTGGCGGTCAGGTGCGTATACCGGTAAGGGATGTGCACCAGCCCGTGCATGTGCGTCACACATGCCGGTACCGTGCATGCATGCTTGTGTGCAGGTTTGCGCTGCATCCATCCCCCTTCCCTCCCTCCCCGCATGGGTGTGAGGACCGCCACGTCGGGCCGGAGAATGCTTTGCGCAGCAGAACAAGTGCGAGAAGCCGACCGCAAGCCACAACAAAACAACTAGCGCGCAGTGTGCAGGTGAAGGGACGCGCAGAGCGTGTAACTTGTCCCTGCCAGCATGCAGCTCGCCTTCACGCATGCAGCGGTCCCGTCAACCCCTCCCACTACCAGCTACCATCTGGTTACAATCAGCCTGATCCGCTTCTGCGGACTGCTGCGCAGGCCCGCCATGGACAGCACATGGATTGCCTGGCAAGTTAGCCATTTGTCTCCCTCCTTCGTGTCGGTTACAGGATTGCATATAGGGGCACTTACGCTCATTCCCCAGCGCATGGCGTCCCCTGGATGTACCTGGCCCTCGCAAAACACGTGCCACAAAGGTAGCATCGCAAGGAACGTTAAGCGGTGTAATTGCGAATCCGCTAAAGGGTTTCCAATCTAGTATTGTTAAGGTAATTGACTTGCCAAATCGGTGTTAGCCGGACCTAGAATGGCCGCTGCGCGAACGGCCGCGGCCCAGCTTGCATAGCGATAGCCTTTACAACTGCTGACGCACAGGCCCAGGCAACACATGTGCAATGCAATAGTGTTAAGTTGAGATGGTCGGGAGGAGTTCACGACGCGACTGCGTGGTCGGGATAACAGAAGCGTCGCGGGTCCCCGAAGCATTGCGAACCTAAGACAAAAGCGGCATTAGACCATCAGGCAGCATCGCAGCGGGATGTTTACTTGCAACTCCTTGCTTAGCGTTCTGCACCAAGTATTGTCAGTACGGCGACCCGCCAGGGAGGGCCGTAGGAGGTGCTGATCCTTTCGCACGGTGATAAGTCCTCGTCGCACCGCCTGCTTATCTACATTGCAGTATTGCTTCCACGCAGTGTCCTTGTCACCGACCCAAATAACAAAATGGCCATGGCTATGCGCTCCTCCTTCGCCGCCCGCGTGGCTGGCTCTCGCCCGGCCGTCCGCGGTGCTCGCCCCGCCAGCCGCATGACCGTGATGGCCTACAAGGTCACCCTGAAGACCCCTGCTGGCGACAAGACCATTGAGTGCAAGCCGGATGTCTACATCCTGGACGCTGCTGAGGTAAGGAAGGGTCGCTCCTTGCATGCTTCTTTTCAGTATGCGGTTCGGCAGGCAACTGTTCATTGGCGTGTTGAGTTGTAGTAAAGCCAATTGCATCATGTTGAATTATGTTCTGTGTTGCTTAGATGCTCGAGCAACGACGGCGGAATGTCATTTCTTGGGATCCGATCTTAGCTGACGCCTCCTTTCCTCTTCCTTTCTCTCTGTGCCCTGCAGGAGGCTGGCCTGGACCTGCCTTACTCCTGCCGCGCTGGTGCCTGCTCCAGCTGCGCGGGCATGGTGGTGGAGGGCTCCGTCGACCAGGGGGACCAGAGCTTCCTGGACGACTCCCAGATGGAGAAGGGCTTCGTGCTGACCTGCGTGGCCTACCCCACCTCCGATGTCACCATCGTCACCCACCAGGAGGAGAAGCTGTACTAAGCTTGCCATTGGCCGGATGGGCATAGTTGTTTAGCTTTGTTGTTTGGGCAGGGAAGGGTTGCTTGGTTCAAGCGCGTTGACCAGCTTTGGTCAATGAATATAATGGGGAATGAGTGACCGTGTCGGCAAGGCCGTGGTGACCACCAATTTTCTGTAACCGGCCTGCCTCGATTTCGCTGCCTTTTTTGCCTGACATTTCGCAAGTAGTCAAGTTCCTTATGACATACATCAACAGGAGTGCTCTCCGTTACATCTGCCAGGAGCTTTGGGAAGCAGCAGCCATCTTAGCCATGCATGTTTGCAACACGGTTATACCAGCGATCACCTGCTACAGTGCCGCCTCTTGCCACAATGACCGCAGAATGTGACAGGGTGGTGACAAAGTACAATTTCTGCGGCAAACCTATCAACATATTGCACGTTGACGTACATGTACCTGATCCACGAGCCCAGCCCAGCTGCAGTTTACATATGTCACTGAAGCTTCGTTAGTATGTAGTTAGTCACCGAGTATATTCAATGTCGGGATTACCCTTAACAGACTTTGCCTTGCTACTCCCTTGCCTACCATACGGTGCCCCACACCTCACCAAGGCTAACTCACTGACTTCCGTTTCACATGAACGAAATGAGCAAATCATGAAAGGTAGGAAATGAAACATGTAAACCGGACGTGTCCACCTTATGTTCCGCCCAACATCATACCGGGTATTCGCTCCACACCCGCACCTCCCCAGCCTCTCTGCACGACCTCAAGCGCGACCCTGTTCTGAAGAACACGTGCGCCACCACTTCGCCACCCACATCATCATCATATAATACTGTACACATGGCCCTCGGCACTCCTCGCCACGTGCAAACCCGTTCCAAACACCACCACTACAACACCAACGCCTGCAGCAGCGGACGCTACACCACTGCAACACCAACGCACCCAGCAGCTCCCCGGCCCTCCCCTCACAGCAGCGCCCTCCCGACCAGCGCCTCCGCCGCCAGCAGCCCCGCCAGCCCCAGCATGGCCAGCCGGCCGTGCAGCCGCTCCAGGGGCTCCGTGAACACCCCCTCCGGCACCCCGTGCGTGTCGCGCAGGGCGGACAGGTAGTCGCCCTGGACGGCCTGCGAGGAGCGGGGGGAGGGGAGGAGGGAGGAGGGAAGGGAGGGGAGGAGAGAGGTGGCGCGTTGACGGTGTTTGGCAGCTGGCTAGGGCAGAAGATACGGCCCTGCGGCACTGCAAGGAGCGGCCATGCAAGGAGCGGGCGCATGCGGGACAACCCAGCCGCCATCACAGGTAGAGGAGCGCAACATTCCCCGCCCGCCCCTCCTCCCTCTCACCCCCTCTCCCTACCCATGCCTCCCCCCCTCCGCTGCCCTCCGCTAACCCCACCTTGTAGATGGGTACGGTGCTGGCCGCCACCAGCAGCCCCAGCGCCCCCAGCACCAGCAGCGGGCTGCCCGCCAGCTGCGCCAGCACCGGGCCCCCGCCCGCCACCTCGCGCAGGGCGCACACAAGGAAGCCTGAGAAGGGGGGGAGGAGGAGGGGGAGGAGGGGGAGGAGGGGTGGCAAAGGGCAGGCGGGGTAAGAGAGGAGGAGGAGCAGCGCAGGCAGCTAGGCGGGCGGAGAGCGGGACGAGGAGGAGCGGTAGTGAGGGCAGGTAGGGCGCAATCCGCGGAGCCAACATGTGGCTGAAGGCCACGTGGTGCGAGGTACCGAGCAGCGGGTGTGTGTAAGGGGGGGTCTGGGGGGCCAGCAGGCGCATCAGGGGCAGCGGGAGCATGCGGCGCTGTGTCAGGGTGCGGCGGGCCGCACGGGGCTCCCCGCGGGGTTGCTGGCGGGTGGAGCCCCCTCGGAGGGGCCCGGCTGTGGAGCCCAGCCCGTCCTGTACCCCCTGCCGAACCCCTTCCCCCTCCTCACCTAGCATGGCTGCCCGGCCGTTGATGGTCTCCGGCAGCTCCTTCCACCCGGTGCTCTGGGGAGGGGGCGGGAAGCAGCATGGCGTGAGGGTGGGGCGGGAGAGGGGAGCAGGAGGGCGGAGCGGGACCTCGGCACGCGCGGGTGCCTGCTTCCGAGCCTTGGCGCGGGGCGAAGCATCACTCCCTCGCTAGCGCATGAACGTCTTCACAGCTGGCGATTCAAGGAAAGGCTGCAAGCCGCACCCACAGCGGCAGCTTCCTAACACACGGCGACATGCCGCACAGGGGAGGACACCAGCGGTCTGGCGGGGACAGCGCCCCCCTCCAACCCCTTCAACTGGCACCGGTGAGGCGCACCCTGCTCCCCGCCCCCCCCCCCGCCTGCCCTACCCGCTTGAACATGTCCGACTCCACGTACTGCTGCAGGCGGGTGCGGTACAGCTCCGTCTCCTGCAGCCGGAAGTCGGTTGACAGAAGGAACTGCAGCGAGGGGAGGGCGGACTCGGGAACCCTGCGGCACAGGGCAGGGGTGGGGGACAGGGAGGTGGGAGGAGGGGGGCAATGGCAGCAAGGTTGCGGCGGTCAGGAGAGGGAGGGACGGTGGTAGGCGGAGAGGAAGTTAGGTTAGGAAAGAGCACGGCGTGGGTTCGGTTTTCTGAGGTTGTTGCGAAACCGCGTAGTAAAAGGACAAGGCAATGTTGGTTTCCTGCCTACTGTCGCGGAGCAAGCTCTCCAGCCTGCTGCAAGCCTTGCAAGCTGTGGTTTTTGAACGGTGAGCGCGCATCACGCTGGAAGTTCTTGAAAAGGCTGACAAAACCCAACCGCCATTAAGCAATTCAAGGTCACAATGTGTTATGTTTGGGAGGCAGCGTTGAGCTGCGTGAACTGCATGTGTGTGGCTGTGCCGGATGCAAACGCGCTTTCCCTATCCTTACATCCAGCTTACGCGACTTACCATTCAGGAATCTTCGGCGGCGTTTGAGCCGGAGGCTGAGCCTCGGCCTGCGCAAAAGACCAGAAAACTTTTTGCTAGGGCGCGCAAGCAACACCTCAACTGTCGCCTCGGTCGCAAAGAAGCGCGCCGATATACAGAAATTGTACATTGCTAGCGCTTACTCTGCAGACGAGAACGCGGCGTCCACGAGCCGCGCATGGCCGCACCGAAGGCCGGACACCACGCAAAGGAGCAAGAAGTGCCATTGTTAATGTGGTTGTTACAGTTGAAATATGTGTTGAATATGTAAGCTCGTTAATGCATGGATAAGCAAGGGCCGTTATGACGCTTAACCTGGCAAAAGGAGTACAAAGCGAATGAGGGCAGTTGGTCGATAGGGCCTCCCAGAGCTGTGATCGCTACCCGCGAGTGGATTAAGCTGAACAAAGCATAACACGGTTATGACTAGCAATTTGTTTGTATCGTGTGGCTGAGCACTGCAGGTAGAAGGGACTCACGTAGACAACTACACGAAAGACTTGCTTCAGAAATAACTAGTTACAAGAAGTCACGTTGCAGTCGTATTGCATTGTGCTGAATATGATGAGAAATTCTTACTTGTAGGGCCATAATTGTGCTCGTTCTCGGCATCGCAGCAAGTCCAGAAGCCCAGAAGCCCTCGTCGTGACCTCCCTGACTGGTGCTTTCTCGACAATTAAGAGTGGTTACATCCGCCTTTTGATGCAGCCATGCTGTTGCCGGCGCCATGCCGGGCAACGCCCTTTAACGCACACATCCTACACTGTCAAGCGATCTGGCTGCGGAGAACATTCTTTCCCCCAAGAACCGGCCTCCTGGCTACCTCTAGGGGTCGACTGCATACCGCGGCAGTACCGATCGCCATCGTCGCTTGCAGTCGGTCGTACAATAGCAGCCAGCCACAGGGACCAGCCACGTTCACTTGCAGAGAACGGGTTAGTTCCTTCGAGCCACTCTCCAGGGGCATCTACAGCAACCTCTCGGGGCCCTGCTGCGGCGGCAGCTGCAGTGTCGGAGCTGCCCACATGTCGTCCAGCAGTCGCCTCCCTACAGCAACGGACGGGCGCTGAGCGGCTCCCAGTCTCCCGCACGGCACCTGCGTCAGCCGGCAGCAGCAGCTGCTACACCCTAGAGCTACTGCAGCGCCCCCGGTTGCAGTTGCCGTACCGCCCGGAGGCCAGGCAGCAGCAGCAGGGGCAGGGGCAGGGGCAGCGTTTGTGGGGGCAAGCCCCGCAGCAGCAAGCCCCGCGGCAGCAATCCCAACACCCTCCGGCGCCTTCTCCAGACGCGCATGACGTAACAGCAGCGACCGCACCAGGCCCCAATCAGGCCCCTTCCACCGCTGCCGAGCATTCACCGCTGCCGCCGTACCCCTCTTCCTCGCCCGCAGCAGCCGACCTCCCTGCAGTGCTGACGCCATCTCCGCAGCACTCCCCGCACCGCGGAGGGAGGTATGTGGGTCGCAAAGCTGCCTCACCGCCCCGCCCCGCCGCCGCCGTCACCCCCCCTCCCGCCACCACAGTCAAGCAGTACGGCGGCAGCTCGGATAGCAGTACGGCAACAGCTACTAGCGGCTGGGGCCCGGTCGGGTGTGATCCGAATCTCGAACCTGCGCTGCTGCTGGGCTATGCGGGTCGCGGCGGCGGCTACCGTGGTGCGGCCCCAGCTGCCAACCCGGCAGCCGCCTCAGCTCCCACCGCATCACGTCTGCCCGCAGCAGCAGCAGCGGCAGCGGCAGGGGTGGGGGCTGTCGCAACAGCCGCCGCCGCAGACCCAGACGTCGGCAAGGGGGCGGGCCGGGGCGCCTGCAGCAGCGGCGATGAGGAGGAGGGAGTTATCAGCGCGGCAGCCGGGTTGGGTGGGGTGGGGAGCTCGGCTTCCTCGGTGGGGCTGCGACCTGCGCCGCGGAGCAGCTTGCATGATCCGCCGGGGCTGCAGCGCCAGGGCAGCAGTGGCGGACTCCGCAGGAGAAGAGGGAGAGGTGAGGGTAGTGACAGCGGCAGCGATGCCGGTTGTAGGACCGAGGGGGCAGCTGGGAGGATGGAGGTGAAGCTATCTGCGGAGCATGTGGGGCCGGAGGAGTTGGCTACGGCAGCTCAACCCGCAGTAGCGGCAGAAGCTGAAATTGGGGCATTCAAGCAACAAGCAGGCGGGGTTACGGCAGACATCCTGCCTGCTGTTGCTGCTGCTTGCCCCAGTACGAGGGAGCAGGCTGCGGGCGCGGGAGGGCGCCTGCTGCCGGCACTGCAGCGTGTACGGCAGCTGGACGAGCTGCAGCGGCTGGTGCGGCAGTATGGCAGCAGCTTCGGTACGGCGCACATCGCCGCCGCCCTGGAGTCCCTGGCGGCGATTGCTGCTGCTGCACCTCCCGCGGCAGCTGCTGGTAGTGGTAGCAGCGAGGTGGGGCAAGAGCAGGAGCAGCATGCCGTTGTCAGTGGCAGCCTTTGCCAGCCAGACGCCGCCAATCTTCAAGCGAGTTGGGGGCAGGCAACAGGCTTCTCTTCCAGCGGTGCCGTCGCCTCCCTCGCCGCCACCCTGGTTGGCCTAGCCACGCCCATCCACATCCGTCAGCAGCAGCGCCAGCAGCGGCAACCAGGAGCTCTGCGGCCGCCTCCTCGCGACCCGCACGCCCTGCACAGCGTCCTAGCGGTGCTGCTGCACGCGCGCCGCCTGGGCCTCCCCCCGCAGCCCGCCTGGGTGCTGCCGGCGCTGGCGGCCCTGGTGCCGTACCTGCACTCCAGCCGCCGCCTGGCTCCGGAGCAGCTGGTGGGGGTGCTGGAGGAGCTGGCGCAGCCCGCCATGTGGGAGTTCGCACCCGCCAGCGGAACCGTGGGTCGCGTGGTGCTGCTGCGGGCGCAGCTCAGGCTGCTGGACGAGCTGCCGGGGATGGATGTACGGCAGGCGTGGCGGGCGCTGGGGGCGGTTGCAGCGCTGGCACCGGCTGGTGTGGGCGGGTTCATGGTGGCGCAGGCGGCTCGACAGGGGGGCCTGACAGCGGTGGAGCGGGCGCTGGGGCTGGGGGTCGCAGAGGGGGACTGCGAGGGGGAACCAGGTAGCTGTAGCGGCATTAGCAGCGCGGCTTCAGCGGTGGTGGCGGCTGCCGTGGCCGCGGAGCTCCGTGCGAGCGGCAGTAGAATCAGCAGGGGTCGTAGCAGTGGTGAAGGAGGCGTCGCTAACACGACAACGTCGGCGGCGGAGGCAGCTGCCCTGCGCGCTGGCAAACACCTGGACGCCGCCCTCACCTCCGCCTTCATGTCGTACATCCATGCAGCCCTGGCAGCAGGTCGGGTGGGCCCCAAAGACGCAGTGCAGTTCCTGTACAGCATGGCGCGCTTCAGGCAGTGGCCGGGGGCCGCGCAGAGGCCACCTCCGCCGCCGCTGCGGGGCCGGGGGGCGCTGTCACGGCTGCCGCTGGTACCGCTCTCCGTTTTCAACATTAGCGGCAGCGGCGAGGAGAGGTTGAGACGTTACCGTAGGGCCTCTGCCGTTGCAGCTGTGAGGCATTCCCGTGGTGGTGCCACGGGGGTTGCCAGCGGGGAAGGCAGGAAGGGCCTCTCCATGACGCTGCCTGTGCAGCGTTTGGCGGCGAGGGAGAGGCACACCGTCCCAAGGTTGGCGTGGCGGCAGCTGCGCGCGCCGGCTAGGGCGGTAGCGACGGGCCTTTCAATCGCCAGCCGCTCCCCGGCAGCTGCTGCAGTCGCAGCACCAGGAGCCATGATGGCAGCGGCACCGCCCGCCTCGTCACCAGCCACCTCACCTGCATCCGCAACAGCGGGCGCCACCCTGCCTGCCGGCCTCCTGCGCCCGCCTCGCCCCCCATTAGGCCGCATGTCCAGCCCGCACGAGAAGGAGCCCCAGCCCCAGCACCCCACTCAGCACCACCAGCACCCACGGACCGGGGACCCCGACACGGCCCTCCTGGAGCAGCTGGCCGCGCTGCTGCCCACACCGTCGCTGCCCTCGCCTCAGGCCCCAATCCACCCGTCTCATCCTCCTGCCTCTCCTCCGCCTACTGCCCATGCTCCTGCGGTCGCCTCAGCACCATCCGCTACCAGCCCCAGTGCGCTGCCAGCAGCACCCGCATCTGCACCCGCACGTCCTGGCACGGCCGCCTCAGCAACCCCAACTGTAGCGAACGGCACCGACGTAGCGCTGCTGTGTCGCGCCTTCTGGTCCCTGGTGCGGCTGGGTTTCCGCCCCGCCGTCCCATGGGTCGCTGCGCTGCTGTCCGCCAGCCTCCCGCTGGTGCCGCTGTGGTGGGCCCTGTGTGAGGTGCGCTGGGCGCCCGGGCCGGCCTGGTGGCGGGGGGCGCTGCGGGCGCTGCTGGGCGCGGCACCGGAGCTGGCGGCGGACCAGGTGAGGGGAGAGGGGTGGTAGAGGCATGCGCATGGTTTGTGGTACCGCATGCAGTTGTGCAGGTGGGCTGTCACGTGGGGTACTGATAGTCCTTCTTGTACGTGTGGGCATCGGTTAAAAGCATCGGGCCTCTCAGGGCTTGCAGAGTCTGTTTCACCGCTCATTGCGCGACGGCTCCAACCACCTGGCCACCTCTCGGCGCCTCCCCTTCCCAGGTGTGTCAGGTGCTGGGCGGCTTCGGGCGGTGGCGTGTGAAGCCGCCTGCGGACTGGATGCGGCAGCTGCTGCGACACGTGCAGGTGAGCGGCGGGCTGGGGCTGGGACTGCACAGGAAGGGCGGCTGAAAGGGAAAGGCATGGACCGCCCTGCGTCATGCAAGTCCGGCTCTGTTTGCCGTTTACCTGTGCACTTCCCCCGCCCCCACGCCCCTACCCTTCCTCCTCCTTCCTCCCCCGCCAGCCCAAGCTGCCCTCCTTCCACGCCACCTCCTGCACCGCCCTGGCCGCCGCCTTCTGCCGCATGGATTACCGCCCGCCGGTCTCCTTCCTGCTGCCGTACCTCGCACACTGCCGTACCCAAATGCCGTGCATGGACGGCCGGCAGCTGGTGGGTCTTCTGTCGTCGCTGAGTCGGCTGGGTCTGCATGGGTGGTTGGGGCTGGAATGGCGGGAGGACTTTCTGCGGGCCAGCGCCCGCTTGATGGGGGCAGGAGGGGTGGTAGAAAGGGGTCGGCATCAGAACGTGGAAGCAGCGGCGGAGGTGTGCTCGCTGGCTGTGGGCTCAGGGGTCCGAGCGCAGCGGCAGCAGGACCTGCAGCAGCGCCGTGAGGCTCCACCTGCTTGCGCAGCCGCTCCTGCTGCTGCTGCCTGCTCGCTGACCCCCTCCCAGCTGGCGCTGCTGCTGCTATCGGTGGCTCGCAGCTGGCCCGGCCGCCGGCCGCCCCCCGGTTGGCTGGCCGCCTTCTGGGCCGCTAGCGCCCCCTCGCTGCCGTACATGTCCCCCGTGTCGCTGAGCTGCCTGCTGGGCGGGGTGCGGCGGCTGCGAATGAGCCCCCCGCTGCAGTGGACCCGGCGGCTGTTCCAGACCAGTGAGGCGACCTTGCAGACGTGCCCGGTGGGTTCTGTCGGGGTGCGGGCCTGGGGTGGGAAGAGTCGCGCGGGGTTCGGGCAGCGTAAGTGGGTTTGTGTTTACCTCGCAGCAGTCGTTAACGTGTATGTCCATGCTCAGATCCCATCTTACCATCCCCATCCGCCTCTGGACAGGCTGTGGTGCTGAGCAATGCCCTAACTCTCCTCCTACCTTCCCGCTCTCCCCTATCCCGCTTCCCGGCCCCCAGGCTGACGTGTTGCTGCACCTCGCCTCCTGCCTGCTGGCCTGCCCGCTGCGTCCTCCCGGCAGCTGGGTGGCGGCCTTCCGCGCCCGCCTGGACCAGCTGGCGGCGGCGCTGTCCCGGCCACATCTGCGGGCGCTGGGGCGCATGGTGCGGGTGGTCAGCAGCCGGCGGCGGCACTGCGCCCCGCCGGGCTGGCGGCTGCGGAGTGCGCGAAGTGCGCAGGAGGCGGAGTGGAGGTGGAGGCACTGGCGGGTGCGGGGAAGGGGAAGGCGGATGCGGAGGAGGCTCAGTGTATAGCGACATCGGAGGCGACTGGTGACGGCGGGATGTACTGTGGTTTGTGGTATTGTGTGAAAGCATTAGGATACGAGGTCTAAGGTAGGCTGCCAGAGCTAGGCGCGCAGCAGCAGGAGTGCACCAGTAGCAGCAGGCCGGGGCAGCAGGTGGCAGCCATAGTGGTTTCGGATTAGCACAGGTGTTAACGGCAGGGTTGTGTACATTGCTGAGGCAAGTACGGCATCTACGCAGGAGGTGCTTGCCATCAGGCTGTGCGACGATGCAGTTTGCAGCAGGATGGGAAAGAAGATGTGTTAGCTCCCGGTACAGCTAGCAAGCAGCGAGGTAGCCGCTGGCTGCCTGCACTGTAGACCACCCGCTATCCAATGCAACAATCCCCCTCGCTCGCCTCCGCCTTCAACCCCACCTCTGTACATAGGCCACCCCCGCCCTGCATATATACATTATGAATCCTCGTGCTGAATAGTACAACATGCATCCTGACAGGCATGCACGCAGCTATCCAGCAAAAACGTGCATAGCGTGTAGCGCACAATACCAAGCAAGCCCGGGGGCACCGTGCATGCCAGCATGCGTGCATCAGGCATCACCCCTTCACCCTCCTTCAGGAATCACAGCAGGTTCTTTTATCATCACGAGACACCGCCAGTCCACCTGCTGCTGCTGAAGATCAAACGAATGCAGAGAGTCAAGGAAAGCAAAGCAACGCGACCCGACCGTGCGCTGAACAGCAAAACCTGCCACTAAACACTGCGAAACCGCCGTACTCCGCCATCACCGTACGGGAGACACATGATGCATGGGGCTCACATGGATACCCAGCCTTTTTGGACGGCATGCATGCATACCGTGATGAAGAGCGTGCCAGTCTGTACATCCTCCACCTCGCACCTCGCCTCCTGGCCTTCACGACAGGCAGGCCGCTCCATACATCCGTACATGGCAGCTGAGGATTGTTGCGAACAACACACCAGAACACATCAACACAGCAGGCACGGTTGCTCAAGAGTTAAACGTCAGCATCGTCTTTCGTCCTCAGTATAACTTCTTCTTCTTCTTCTTCATCTCCATTTCAACGGGTTCAAGGCCCTGTTGTCGATGTTGCTGCCACGGAAGCAGCACAGCACATGCACATGTCCCGTACCCAATACAGCCACAGCCACAAATAGACATCCTGCCAGCCTCCACCACCACCATCCGGCACATCCATACCGCAGATGTAGGCCACCTGACGGTGAGCCCCAACACGCCCAAAGCACGAACACTAATATGCCACCTGCCCCAGCACAGCACAGCACAGCACGCAGAATCCGTACTAGAATTCCCTACCCGGGCGATAGCAGGCAGGTACGGGCGTCTAGGGTTACAACTGGTCGTCTATCAACAGCCTGCACAAAGCGACCCCCGGGTCACGCAGCAGCAGCTAGCTCCGACCCACCCAACCGCAGGAAATCGCTTCCCTCTCAACAATTTCAAGCACTTTTAACTCTCTTTTCAAAGTTCTTTTCATCTTTCCCTCACGGTACTTGTTCGCTATCGGTCTCTCAGCAGTATTTAGCCTTAGAAGGGATTTACCTCCAAATTAGGGCTGCATTCATTGCAACATTGCATTGGGCCCAAACAACCCAACTCGTGGAAAGCACCTCGTGGAAGGACTGGGCAGGAACCGACGGGGTTATCACCATCTCTGACACGGCATTCAATCCGACTTGAGCTCCGCCAGTCCATGAGGGCGCTTCTATAGATTCTCCAAAGGGGGATTTTCAAGTTGGGCTATTCCCGGTTCGCTCGGCATTACTAGGGGAATCCTTGTTAGTTTCTTTTCCATCCGCTTAGTGACATGCTTAAGTTCAGCGGATAATCTTGCCTTAGCTCAGGTCAAGAAAATAGAGGGTTTGCTCAAGGGTAACCTTGAGTTCCTGGTTTGGGTTGAAACCACAGGCCACAGCGAGTTTGGCGAGTTCTTGCCACAGGCGTTCGGTGGCAACCAAGGGCGCTTGGTAATTCGAGCGCCCAAGTAGGATGGCCACCACGGAGCGCTCAACATCCACCACGCCAGGCATCAGCCCACTTGTGTTGAACATTAGTAGCAATGAAGCAAAAATCCTGGCCCTAGAAAGGCGGATGGCCGGCCAGGACCCTAGTTTGGGCGCATCCGGCAGCGGCAATGTTGTTCCGCTAGCAAGCTCTTCCATTTTCCAGCAGCTTCCGCAGCAGCTCGCCAACTCTCTTGGGCTAGCTCGTTAGGGTCATCGTCAGCTTCTAGGAACTGCTTCCCTAGACGCTGCAACCGGCCATGTTGCGTCAAACACCGCCACAGCCAGCAAGCCGCAAGCAGCCGCCTTTCCCCTCCCTGGACCGCCAGCCTCAGCGCCGCTAGCGTCCTCAGCTTACCCTGCAGCGGCGGCGGGTAACCCTGCTTTTAAGCACCGTCGAACAGGCGGGTCTCCAGCGGATAACCGCAGCCCTGGCGGCCCTGTTGTCTACTCCTGTTGCGGCAGCAGGGCCCCCCGCACAGGATGCAGACCTCACCGGTGGACCCGGAGCCATCAGCGTCGGCGGCGGCAGCGGGGCCGCTGCTGCTTTCATGGCTGTAGCAACGGCGTCCTCTGCCGCTTGCCGTACTCCCCTCTCGGACATTACCCCCAGCGGCTTGCATGGGGACCGGCAGGCGCTGCGATCAGGCGCTGCCGATGCGGCGGGTCAGCAGCCGGATGCCGGGCCGCTTCCGTCGCCGCCACTGGCGGCCCTCGCAGCAGCGACTCCACCTCCGCCGACACCGCTGACAGCGGCCGCGGTGGCCGCCACGCGAGCAGCTGTCGCCGCTGCCGCCGGCGCTTCACACCCAAACCAGCAGCAGCAGGAACAGGGGGTAACTGCCGCTCAGCCGCAACAGCAACTCGCGGCAGCGGGTGCGGCTCCTGCGGGAGCTGACGGCGGATGCAGCCTTTCCAGTTTCCAGCCCTGTGCCCCAACCCCACATGCGGATCTCGCCCTGCCCCCACACATAGCTGACCCCGGTGCCGCTGGCGGAGGCGCCGTCAACACGCAGACGGCGGCGGCGCCGTCAACACGCAGACGGCGGCGGAGGCGCTGTACGACAGCTCTTTGAAGAGGCGGCAGCGGTACATGCCGCTGGTCGGAGCAACAGCGTCGGCGGCAGCCGCAGCAATGCTGGCGGCGGCAACGCAGCTCCCTCGGCCCCTCCCTCAGCCCAGAAACGCAGCAGCATCCTGAGCTATTTTGCACCCGTCCTGGGTCCAGCTAGCAGCTGCGGCGGCGGCGGGCATGGTACGGCAGCGGTGCCCAACAACTGTCCTGCCGGGGGACTGCCGGCGCCGCTGGTCGGTGCACCTGACCAGAACTCCAGGGACGGCCCGCCGCCATCCCTGGTGCTGCAGCGGCAGCAGGTGTCTCAGCTGCAGGTGCGGAGGGGGAAGAAGGAGGAGAGGGAGGGTGTGCTGTCACTCGTCTGGCCCACCCCGACATACCGGGTACTTGGAACGTAGCGTTCCACGCTGTCAGTTTCCCTCACACCCGCATCTCCTCGCCTTCCACCCGCGTTGCAGGACCCTCACCGTCAGTCCTCCTCCTCCCCCATCCCGCCCCTCAGGCCCAGGTGACGCAGGTGCAGGCCGCCATGGCTGCCCAGCAGGCGGCAGCGGGGGCGGAGATGGAGCGACTGAGGCAGGCGGCGGAGGTGAGGAAGGGGGGGTGGAGGTGAGGGCGAGGGGCGCGCAGAGAGAGACAATGTGGGGCGTGTTGCCGCTCCTGCCGCTGCTACCGTAACCCATGCTGCTGCTGTTGCTGATGCCATGTCCCGCCCCTCTCACGCCTCTCTCCACCAGGCTGCTGCTGCGGAGGCGGAGGCGCTGTGGGAGCGGTGCAGGTGCCCCCCGGGCAGGGAGATCAGGGGGAGCTGGGTCCAGGAGGGGTAAAGGATAGGACCGGTGCTGCTGCTGGTGCTGGTGCTGAGCCCCGCCACCCCGTGTTGGCGCTGCACCTGCCGCCGCTTCTCACCTCCTCTCCCTTCGCCTTCCTACTACCTCCAGGTCTCAGGAGGAGGCGCTGCGGGCGGCTGCAGCGGCTGGCTCTGGGCGGCCCGGGCGGCTCTGGAGTCGCTGCGGGTGGGGCTGCCTGTGTGCTGGGTGTGCGTGCTGTGTATGTGTGCGGGGGGGCCCATGCGTCTATCCCTAATGCGCCACTCTCCCCTCTCCCTGGTGCGTGGTGAGGTATTCCATGACCTCCCTCGCCCCTCTCCCCACCTCCGCCCTGCCCTGCCCCCAGGCCAGTGCTGCCGCGGAGTCCGCCCGCTGGTCCTCCGAGGCAGCTGGTGCGGCCCGGGTGGCGGGCGAGCGGGAGGCCAGGTACCGCCAGGAGCTCACACGGCTGGTGCAGGTGGGGGGGCAGGTGGGGGGGGGGATTGCAAGAGGAGGGGGCGGGAGCATCTAGGGCCGTCTCGCTAGCCTCCCTCATGCCGTCACCCTGCCTCATGACCCCCCCCCTGCAGCACTGCGCCCGGTTGGAGCGCGCGGCGGCTCGGGGGGAGCTGGCCGCCAACTCGGCCCGCCTGGGGCAGCTGTCGCTGGTGCGCACCGGGCCCATGCAGCTGGCGGAGGTGAGGGCCGGGCAGGAGGGGGGGAGGGGGGGGGAGACGACCTGGCCGCCAACTTGGCCCCCCCCAAAGCCCCCTGGTCCCCTCCTCGCCTCCCCCTGTAGGCACTGCGGAAGCGCCTGGCGCCTCCGCCCTCGGGAGCTAGGGTGGCTGCGGCGGCGGCAGCTGGTGGCGGCGAGTCGGTGAGCGCTGGGGGAGCAGGTGCAGCAGGTGCTGGCGAGACGCCCTACCTGAGCGGTTGCGAGTTCGTTGCAGCGGACGAGGTGTACAAGGTAGGGCAGGGGCGGGGGAGAGACGGTGGTAGGGGCTTCATGCTTAATCTCTGTCCCCAGCTGCTCCCCACACTGGCCCCCTAGCCGCCTGCCCTGCCGCTTGACCCCGGCCACACTCCTCCCCTCCCCCTCCCTGCCCCCCCTCCCCCCCCCGCAGACCCGGCTGGCCGTGTTGAAGCGCGAGGATGAGGCGCTGCGGGAGGAGGAGGAGCGGCTGGGCAGGGAGAAGATAAGACAGGTGGGCGTGGGGGGGGGAGGAGCAGGAGGAAGGGTGTGCATGCGTGTTGTGCATGTGTTTAGGTAACGGGCCGTATGTGTCTCGAAAGCGGACTAGGGAGGTTAACCGTGCTTCCCTCCACCTTCTCCTCCCTCCTCTTCCCCAGATCCGCGCACTCAAGCTGTCCCGCGAGGAGGACTCCTCCCGCTTCGCCTGCTGGCCGGTGCTGCCGGACCGCCCGGGGCCCGGGGGCCGGCCGCGCTACTGCCTGATGAACCTGCTGGGGAAGGGCGGCTTCAGCGAGGTGCTCAAGGTGAGGGGGGGGGGCATGGGAGCGGCAGGAGGGGTCAGCTAGGGAGGAGGGGGGAGCAGGGTCCCCACGCGCGCCCGTCCTCCTCTCCTTCCCCACCCTTGCCCGACCTACCGGCGTTTCCCCCACCGGGTCATCTTGCCGTTACACTCCCTAACCCAACCGCTTCCACACACCGCTCCCATCGCACCAACTTTGCCCTCCCCTCCGCCCCCCCCTTCCTTCCTCTCCACCTACCCACCCCCGACGCACAGGCGTACGACCTGTTCGAGGCACGCCCTGTGTGTGTTAAGATCCATGCGCTCACCCCGGGCTGGTCGGCGTCTATTCAAAATCCCACAGCAAGGCCTCGTCATCCCAGGCGCGCCACCCAAATCGTGCAACGGATGCGTGATTCAGCAGCAGCAGCAGCTAGCAATCCAGTATTGCTATGCGCTCACCTGCCTCTCCGCCTTGTCCACGAGCATACCCGCCAAGGGCTGCGAGTAGGGGTTTTGCGCCGGCGGACCGTTGGCGCCGAGCACCGCCAAGGAGTGCTGCATGCAGGGGCGGAGGGGGAGGGGTGACAAGGGGGTTGGCCCAGGGAACCGAGTGGGGGAGGGGTGACAAGGGGGTTGGCCCAGGGAACCGAGTGGGGGAGGGATGACAAGGGGGTTGGCCCAGGGAACCGAGTGGGGGAGGGGTGACAAGGGGGTTGGCCCAGGGAACCGAGTGGGGGAGGGGTGACAAGGGGGTTGGCCCAGGGAACCGAGTGGGGGAGGGGTGACAAGGGGGTTGGCCCAGGGAACCGAGTGGGGGAGGGGTGACAAGGGGGTTGGCCCAGGGAACCGAGTGGCTGGTTTCGGAGGGCAGCAAGGAAGTGGCGGAGGAAGGCTGTCAGGGTTGTGGCATCAAGGAACCGAAGGCCGTGATAAGGGATGACGCAAGCGGACGGTGTGCGTGGGGACAGCGAGCGAAGGGTTGCGGTACGAGATGAGAAGGTACGGGATGAAGGACGTACACATCATCAGGTGCAACACCCTCAATCATAAGCCCCATGCAGCCCACTGCCGGACTAGTACTGCTGTGCAGGACTGCCCCTGCACGGCCCCCACCTGCACCGCCCCATCCGCCCACACCAGCCCCAGCAGCTGGTAGTCCAGTGACACGGGCACTCCGCAATCGAACGCCAGGTCGTCGGGGTAGGACATCGGGCCCTGCGGGGAGGTGGTGCGGCGAGAGGGGGCATGTGAAAGGGTAGCAACTTCCTCGCCCCACAACAACACACCGGTATTCCTTCCTCTTACATTGACTGGGTTGCCAAGGAAGTGGTGGCTGCCCGACGGACCCCACCGAATGCTCTCCTCCAGCTGCGCCTGCTGCGAAAGCTCCGGGACTTCGGAGTCGTCGAACGTGTTGAACATAGCATGCCTGTTTGGGATTGACGGGGCCAGAGGCTAAAGGACAAGACCACGACGACAACCTTTAATTGAAGAGGACTATTTAGGGTTCATGGTCTTAGAAGCGTGTTGCCTTACCTATAGGGGACGTTGATGCGGCCAGCCAGAGCCATGATGCAGGCATCCAAAGCACGCGCAGCTTCTGCAAAGGCCGCCAGGGTTGACAGCTGCCGCTCAAGCTGATCTTCGTTGAGGTCATCCTCGACCTCCAGGAATTGCTGCTGCCGGCGCTCGGTCTTGCGCTTCCATGCAAGCAGCGCCGGTACAAGCAACTTCTTCAACTCTATGCCAGCCCTAACCGCCTGTCCGCGACGCCGCAGGCGCTCGGAAAGCGTGTTAGGTCGGCGGGAGCTAGGTCGGTGGGTGCTAGGTCGGTGGGTGCCAGGTCGGCGGGTGCTAGGTCGGCGGGTGCTAGGTCGCCGCGTGCCAGGTCGGTGCGTGCTAGGTCGGTGGGTGCTAGGTCGGTGCGTGCTAGGTCGGCGCGTGCTAGGTCGGCGGGTGCTAGGTCGGCGGGTGCTAGGTCGGCGCGTGCCAGGTCGGCGGGTGCTAGGTCGGCGGGTGCTAGGTCGGCGTGTGCTAGGTCGGCGGGTGCTAGGTCGGTGCGTGCTAGGTCGGCGCGTGCCAGGTCGGCGGGTGCTAGGTCGGCGGGTGCTAGGTCGGTGCGTGCTAGGTCGGCGCGTGCCAGGTCGGCGGGTGCTAGGTCGGCGGGTGCTAGGTCGGCGCGTGCTAGGTCGGCGGGTGCTAGGTCGGCGCGTGCCAGGTCGGCGGGTGCTAGGTCGGTGGGTGCTAGGTCGGTGGGTGCTAGGTCGGCGGGTGCTTGGTCGGTGGGTGCCAGGTCGGCGGGTGCCAGGTCGGCGGTTGCTAGGTCGGTGCGTGCCAGGTCGGCGGGTGCTAGGTCGGTGCGTGCTAGGTCGGTGGGTGCTAGGTCGGCGGATGCTAGTTCGGCGGGTGCCAGGTCGGTGCGTGCTAGGTCGGCGCGTGCCAGGTCGGCGGGTGCTAGGTCGGTGGGTGCTAGGTCGGCGCGTGCCAGGTCGGCGGGTGCTGGGTCGGCGGGTGCTAGGTTGGTGCGTGCTAGGTCGGCGGGTGCTAGGTCGGTGCGTGCGAGGTCGGCGGGTGCTAGGTCGGTGCGTGCCAGGTCGGCGGGTGCTAGGTCGGTGCGTGCGAGGTCGGCGGGTGCTAGGTCGGTGGGTGCTAGGTCGGCGGGTGCTAGGTCGGTGGGTGCTAGGTCGGCGGGTGCCAGGTCGGTGCGAGCTAGGTCGGTGCGTGCTAGGTCGGTGCGTGCTAGGTCGGCGGGTGCTAGGTCGGCGGGTGCTAGGTCGGTGGGTGCTAGGTCGGCGGGTGCCAGGTCGGCGGGTGCTAGGTCGGTTAGTGCTAGGTCGGCGGGTGCTAGGTCGGTGCGTGCCAGGTCGGCGGGTGCTAGGTCGGTGCGTGCGAGGTCGGCGGGTGCTAGGTCGGTGGGAGCTAGGTCGGCGCGTGCTAGGTCGGCGCGTGCTAGGTCGGTGGGTGCTAGGTCGGCGGGTGCTTGGTCGGTGGGTGCCAGGTCGGCGGGTGCTAGGTCAGCGGGTGCTAGGTCGGCGGGTTCTAGGTCGGTGGGTGCTAGGTCGGCGGGTGCTAGGTCGGCGGGTGCTAGGTCGGCGGGTGCTTGGTCGGTGGGTGCTAGGTCGGCGGATGCTAGGTCGGCGGGTGCTAGGTCGGTGGGTGCCAGGTCGGCGCATGCTTGGTCGGCGGGTGCTAGGTCGGCGGGTTCTAGGTCGGTGGGTGCTAGGTCGGCGGATGCTAGGTCGGCGGGTGCTAGGTCGGTGGGTGCCAGGTCGGCGGGAGCTAGGTCGGCAGGTGCCAGGTCGGCGGGTGCTAGGTCGGCGCGTGCGAGGTCGGTGGGTGCTAGGTCGGTGGGTGCTAGGTCGGTGGGTGCTAGGTCGGCGCGTGCTAGGTCGGTGGGTGCTAGGTCGGTGGGTGCTAGGTCGGCGGGTGCTAGGTCGGTGGGAGCTAGGTCGGCGCGTGCTAGGTCGGCGGGTGCTAGGTCGGCGGATGCTAGGTCGGCGGGTGCTAGGTCGGCGCGTGCTAGGTCGGCGGGTGCTAGGTCGGCGGGTGCTAGGTCGGCGGGAGCTAGGTCGGCAGGTGCCAGGTCGGCGGGTGCTAGGTCGGCGCGTGCGAGGTCGGTGGGTGCTAGGTCGGTGGGTGCTAGGTCGGTGGGTGCTAGGTCGGTGGGTGCTAGGTCGGCGCGTGCTAGGTCGGTGGGTGCTAGGTCGGCGGGTGCCAGGTCGGCGGGTGCTAGGTCGGTGCGTGCCAGGTCGGCGGGTGCTAGGTCGGCGGGTGCTAGGTCGGTGGGTGCCAGGTCGGCGCGTGCTAGGTCGGCGGGTGCTAGGTCGGCGGGTTCTAGGTCGGTGGGTGCTAGGTCGGCGGATGCTAGGTCGGTGCGTGCTAGGTCGGTGGGTGCTAGGTCGGCGGATGCTAGGTCGGCGGGTGCTAGGTCGGTGGGTGCCAGGTCGGCGCGTGCTAGGTCGGCGGGTGCTAGGTCGGCGGGTTCTAGGTCGGTGGGTGCTAGGTCGGCGGATGCTAGGTCGGCGGGTGCTAGGTCGGTGGGTGCCAGGTCGGCGGGAGCTAGGTCGGCAGGTGCCAGGTCGGCGGGTGCTAGGTCGGCGCGTGCGAGGTCGGCGGGTGCTAGGTCGGCGGGTGCTAGGTCGGCGGGTGCTAGGTCGGCGCGTGCTAGGTCGGCGGGTGCTAGGTCGGCGGGTGCTAGGTCGGTGGGAGCTAGGTCGGCGCGTGCTAGGTCGGAGCGTGCCAGGTCGGCGGGTGCCAGGTCGGCGGGTGCTAGGTCGGTGCGTGCCAGGTCGGCGGGTGCTAGGTCGGTGGGTGCTAGGTCGGCGGGTGCTAGGTCGGCGGGAGCTAGGTCGGCAGGTGCCAGGTCGGCGGGTGCTAGGTCGGTGCGTGCTAGGTCGGTGCGTGCTAGGTCGGCGGGTGCTAGGTCGGCGGGTGCTAGGTCGGCGCGTGCGAGGTCGGTGGGTGCTAGGTCGGCGGGTGCCAGGTCGGCGGGTGCTAGGTCGGTGCGTGCCAGGTCGGCGGGTGCTAGGTCGGTGGGTGCTAGGTCGGTGCGTGCTAGGTCGGCGGGTGCTAGGTCGGCAGGTGCCAGGTCGGCGGGTGCTAGGTCGGCGCGTGCGAGGTCGGTGGGTGCTAGGTCGGTGAGTGCTAGGTCGGTGGGTGCTAGGTCGGCGCGTGCTAGGTCGGTGGGTGCTAGGTCGGCGCGTGCTAGGTCGGTGGGTGCTAGGTCGGCGGGTGCTAGGTCGGCGGGTGCAAGGTCGGCGGGTGCAAGGTCGGCGGGTGCTAGGTTGGCGGGTTCTAGGTCGGCGGGTGCTAAGTCGGTGGGTGCTAGGTCGGCGGGTGCTAGGTCGGTGGGTGCTAGGTCGGTGCGTGCTAGGTCGGCGGATGCTAGGTCGGTGGGTGCTAGGTTGGCGGGTGCCAGGTCGGCGGTTGCTAGGTCGGTGCGTGCTAGGCCGGCGCGTGCTAGGTTGGCGGGTGCTAGGTCGGTTAGTGCTAGGTCGGTGCGTGCCAGGTCGGTGCGTGCTAGGTCGGTGGGTGCTAGGTCGGCGGGTGCTAGGTCGGCGGGTGCTAGGTCGGTGCGTGCTAGGTCGGCGGGTGCTAGGTCGGCGGGTGCTAGGTCGGTGGGTGCTAGGTCGGCGGGTGCCAGGTCGGTGCGAGCTAGGTCGGTGCGTGCTAGGTCGGTGCGTGCTAGGTCGGCGGGTGCTAGGTCGGCGGGTGCTAGGTCGGCGGGTGCTAGGTCGGCGCGTGCCAGGTCGGCGGGTGCTAGGTCGGTGCGTGCTAGGTCGGTGGGTGCTAGGTCGGCGGGTGCTAGGTCGGCGGGTGCCAGGTCGGCGGGTGCTAGGTCGGCGCGTGCCAGGTCGGCGGGTGCTAGGTCGGTGGGTGCTAGGTCGGCGGGTGCCAGGTCGGCGGGTGCTTGGTCGGTGGGTGCCAGCTCGGCGGGTGCCAGGTCGGCGGTTGCTAGGTCGGTGCGTGCTAGGCCGGCGCGTGCTAGGTTGGCGGGTGCTAGGTCGGTCGGTGCTAGGTCGGTGCGTGCTAGGTCGGCGCGTGCTAGGTCGGCGGGTGCTAGGTCGGCGGGTGCTAGGTCGGCGCGTGCCAGGTCGGCGGGTGCTAGGTCGGTGGGTGCTAGGTCGGCGGGTGCCAGGTCGGCGGGTGCTAGGTCGGTTAGTGCTAGGTCGGCGGGTGCTAGGTCGGTGCGTGCCAGGTCGGCGGGTGCTAGGTCGGTGGGTGCTAGGTCGGTGCGTGCTAGGTCGGCGGGTGCTAGGTCGGCAGGTGCCAGGTCGGCGGGTGCTAGGTCGGCGCGTGCGAGGTCGGTGGGTGCTAGGTCGGTGAGTGCTAGGTCGGTGGGTGCTAGGTCGGCGCGTGCTAGGTCGGTGGGTGCTAGGTCGGCGCGTGCTAGGTCGGTGGGTGCTAGGTCGGCGGGTGCTAGGTCGGCGGGTGCTAGGTCGGCGGGTGCAAGGTCGGCGGGTGCTAGGTTGGCGGGTGCTAGGTCGGCGGGTGCTAAGTCGGTGGGTGCTAGGTCGGCGGGTGCTAGGTCGGTGGGTGCTAGGTCGGTGCGTGCTAGGTCGGCGGATGCTAGGTCGGTGGGTGCTAGGTTGGCGGGTGCCAGGTCGGCGGTTGCTAGGTCGGTGCGTGCTAGGCCGGCGCGTGCTAGGTTGGCGGGTGCTAGGTCGGTTAGTGCTAGGTCGGTGCGTGCCAGGTCGGTGCGTGCTAGGTCGGTGGGTGCTAGGTCGGCGGGTGCTAGGTCGGCGGGTGCTAGGTCGGTGCGTGCTAGGTCGGCGGGTGCTAGGTCGGCGGGTGCTAGGTCGGTGGGTGCTAGGTCGGCGGGTGCCAGGTCGGTGCGAGCTAGGTCGGTGCGTGCTAGGTCGGTGCGTGCTAGGTCGGCGGGTGCTAGGTCGGCGGGTGCTAGGTCGGCGGGTGCTAGGTCGGCGCGTGCCAGGTCGGCGGGTGCTAGGTCGGTGCGTGCTAGGTCGGTGGGTGCTAGGTCGGCGGATGCTAGGTCGGCGGGTGCCAGGTCGGTGCGTGCTAGGTCGGCGCGTGCCAGGTCGGCGGGTGCTAGGTCGGTGGGTGCTAGGTCGGCGGGTGCCAGGTCGGCGGGTGCTTGGTCGGTGGGTGCCAGGTCGGCGGGTGCCAGGTCGGCGGTTGCTAGGTCGGTGCGTGCTAGGCCGGCGCGTGCTAGGTTGGCGGGTGCTAGGTCGGTTAGTGCTAGGTCGGTGCGTGCCAGGTCGGTGCGTGCTAGGTCGGTGGGTGCTAGGTCGGCGGGTGCTAGGTTGGTGCGTGCTAGGTCGGCGGGTGCTAGGTCGGTGGGTGCTAGGTCGGCGGGTGCCAGGTCGGTGCGAGCTAGGTCGGTGCGTGCTAGGTCGGTGCGTGCTAGGTCGGCGGGTGCTAGGTCGGCGGGTGCTAGGTCGGCGGGTGCTAGGTCGGCGCGTGCCAGGTCGGCGGGTGCTAGGTCGGTGCGTGCTAGATCGGTGGGTGCTAGGTCGGCGGATGCTAGGTCGGCGGGTGCCAGGTCGGTGCGTGCTAGGTCGGCGCGTGCCAGGTCGGCGGGTGCTAGGTCGGTGGGTGCTAGGTCGGCAGGTGCCAGGTCGGCGGGTGCTAGGTCGGTTAGTGCTAGGTCGGCGGGTGCTAGGTCGGTGCGTGCGAGGTCGGCGGGTGCTAGGTCGGTGGGAGCTAGGTCGGCGGATGCCAGGTCGGCGGGTGCTAGGTCGGTGGGTGCTAGGTCGGTGGGTGCCAGGTCGGCGGGTGCTAGGTCGGCGGGTGCTAGGTCGGCGCGTGCCAGGTCGGTGCGTGCTAGGTCGGTGGGTGCTAGGTCGGTGCGTGCTAGGTCGGCGCGTGCTAGGTCGGCGGGTGCTAGGTCGGCGGGTGCTAGGTCGGCGCGTGCCAGGTCGGCGGGTGCTAGGTCGGTGGGTGCTAGGTCGGCGGGTGCCAGGTCGGCGGGTGCTAGGTCGGTTAGTGCTAGGTCGGCGGGTGCTAGGTCGGTGCGTGCCAGGTCGGCGGGTGCTAGGTCGGTGCGTGCGAGGTCGGCGGGTGCTAGGTCGGTGGGAGCTAGGTCGGCGCGTGCTAGGTCGGCGCGTGCTAGGTCGGCGGGTGCTAGGTCGGCGCGTGCTAGGTCGGCGGGTGCTAGGTCGGCGCGTGCTAGGTCGGTGCGTGCCAGTTCGGCGGGTGCTAAGTCGGCGGGTGCTAGGTCGGTGGGTGCCAGGTCGGCGGGTGCTAGGTCGGCGGGTGCTAGGTCGGCGCGTGCCAGGTCGGTGAGTGCTAGGTCGGTGGGTGCTAGGTCGGCGGGTGCTTGGTCGGTGGGTGCCAGGTCGGCGGGTGCTAGGTCAGCGGGTGCTTGGTCGGCGGGTTCTAGGTCGGTGGGTGCTAGGTCGGCGGATGCTAGGTCGGCGGGTGCTAGGTCGGCGGGTGCTAGGTCGGTGGGTGCCAGGTCGGCGCGTGCTTGGTCGGCGGGTGCTAGGTCGGCGGGTTCTAGGTCGGTGGGTGCTAGGTCGGCGGATGCTAGGTCGGTGCGTGCTAGGTCGGTGGGTGCTAGGTCGGCGGATGCTAGGTCGGCGGGTGCTAGGTCGGTGGGTGCCAGGTCGGCGCGTGCTAGGTCGGCGGGTGCTAGGTCGGCGGGTTCTAGGTCGGTGGGTGCTAGGTCGGCGGATGCTAGGTCGGCGGGTGCTAGGTCGGTGGGTGCCAGGTCGGCGGGAGCTAGGTCGGCAGGTGCCAGGTCGGCGGGTGCTAGGTCGGCGCGTGCGAGGTCGGTGGGTGCTAGGTCGGTGGGTGCTAGGTCGGTGGGTGCTAGGTCGGCGCGTGCTAGGTCGGTGGGTGCTAGGTCGGCGGGTGCTAGGTCGGTGGGAGCTAGGTCGGCGGGTGCTAGGTCGGTGGGTGCTAGGTCGGCGGGTGCTAGGTCGGCGGGAGCTAGGTCGGCAGGTGCCAGGTCGGCGGGTGCTAGGTCGGCGCGTGCGAGGTCGGTGGGTGCTAGGTCGGTGGGTGCTAGGTCGGTGGGTGCTAGGTCGGCGCGTGCTAGGTCGGTGGGTGCTAGGTCGGCGGGTGCCAGGTCGGCGGGTGCTAGGTCGGTGCGTGCCAGGTCGGCGGGTGCTAGGTCGGCGGGTGCTAGGTCGGTGGGTGCCAGGTCGGCGCGTGCTAGGTCGGCGGGTGCTAGGTCGGCGGGTTCTAGGTCGGTGGGTGCTAGGTCGGCGGATGCTAGGTCGGTGCGTGCTAGGTCGGTGGGTGCTAGGTCGGCGGATGCTAGGTCGGCGGGTGCTAGGTCGGTGGGTGCCAGGTCGGCGCGTGCTAGGTCGGCGGGTGCTAGGTCGGCGGGTTCTAGGTCGGTGGGTGCTAGGTCGGCGGATGCTAGGTCGGCGGGTGCTAGGTCGGTGGGTGCCAGGTCGGCGGGAGCTAGGTCGGCAGGTGCCAGGTCGGCGGGTGCTAGGTCGGCGCGTGCGAGGTCGGCGGGTGCTAGGTCGGCGGGTGCTAGGTCGGCGGGTGCTAGGTCGGCGCGTGCTAGGTCGGCGGGTGCTAGGTCGGCGGGTGCTAGGTCGGTGGGAGCTAGGTCGGCGCGTGCTAGGTCGGAGCGTGCCAGGTCGGCGGGTGCCAGGTCGGCGGGTGCTAGGTCGGTGCGTGCCAGGTCGGCGGGTGCTAGGTCGGTGGGTGCTAGGTCGGCGGGTGCTAGGTCGGCGGGAGCTAGGTCGGCAGGTGCCAGGTCGGCGGGTGCTAGGTCGGCGCGTGCGAGGTCGGTGGGTGCTAGGTCGGTGGGTGCTAGGTCGGTGGGTGCTAGGTCGGCGCGTGCTAGGTCGGTGGGTGCTAGGTCGGCGGGTGCCAGGTCGGCGGGTGCTAGGTCGGTGCGTGCCAGGTCGGCGGCTGCTAGGTCGGTGGGTGCTAGGTCGGTGCGTGCTAGGTCGGCGGGTGCTAGGTCGGCAGGTGCCAGGTCGGTGCGTGCTAGGTCGGTGCGTGCGAGGTCGGTGGGTGCCAGGTCGGCGGGAGCTAGGTCGGCGGGTGCCAGGTCGGCGGGTGCTAGGTCGGCGCGTGCGAGGTCGGCGGGTGCTAGGTCGGCGGGTGCTAGGTCGGCGGGTGCTAGGTCGGCGCGTGCTAGGTCGGCGGGTGCTAGGTCGGCGGGTGCTAGGTCGGTGGGAGCTAGGTCGGCGCGTGCTAGGTCGGAGCGTGCCAGGTCGGCGGGTGCCAGGTCGGCGGGTGCTAGGTCGGTGCGTGCCAGGTCGGCGGGTGCTAGGTCGGTGGGTGCTAGGTCGGCTGGTGCTAGGTTCGCGGGAGCTAGGTCGGCAGGTGCCAGGTCGGCGGGTGCTAGGTCGGCGCGTGCGAGGTCGGTGGGTGCTAGGTCGGTGGGTGCTAGGTCGGTGGGTGCTAGGTCGGCGCGTGCTAGGTCGGTGGGTGCTAGGTCGGCGGGTGCCAGGTCGGCGGGTGCTAGGTCGGTGCGTGCCAGGTCGGCGGGTGCTAGGTCGGTGGGTGCTAGGTCGGTGCGTGCTAGGTCGGCGGGTGCTAGGTCGGCAGGTGCCAGGTCGGCGGGTGCTAGGTCGGCGCGTGCGAGGTCGGTGGGTGCTAGGTCGGTGGGTGCTAGGTCGGTGGGTGCTAGGTCGGCGCGTGCTAGGTCGGTGGGTGCTAGGTCGGCGGGTGCCAGGTCGGCGGGTGCTAGGTCGGTGCGTGCCAGGTCGGCGGCTGCTAGGTCGGTGGGTGCTAGGTCGGTGCGTGCTAGGTCGGCGGGTGCTAGGTCGGCAGGTGCCAGGTCGGCGGATGCTAGGTCGGCGCGTGCGAGGTCGGTGGGTGCCAGGTCGGCGGGAGCTAGGTCGGCAGGTGCCAGGTCGGCGGGTGCTAGGTCGGCGCGTGCGAGGTCGGCGGGTGCTAGGTCGGCGGGTGCTAGGTCGGCGGGTGCTAGGTCGGCGCGTGCTAGGTCGGCGGGTGCTAGGTCGGCGGGTGCTAGGTCGGTGGGAGCTAGGTCGGCGCGTGCTAGGTCGGAGCGTGCCAGGTCGGCGGGTGCCAGGTCGGCGGGTGCTAGGTCGGTGCGTGCCAGGTCGGCGGGTGCTAGGTCGGTGGGTGCTAGGTCGGCTGGTGCTAGGTTCGCGGGAGCTAGGTCGGCAGGTGCCAGGTCGGCGGGTGCTAGGTCGGCGCGTGCGAGGTCGGTGGGTGCTAGGTCGGTGGGTGCTAGGTCGGCGGGTGCTAGGTCGGCGCGTGCTAGGTCGGTGGGTGCTAGGTCGGCGGGTGCCAGGTCGGCGGGTGCTAGGTCGGTGCGTGCCAGGTCGGCGGCTGCTAGGTCGGTGGGTGCTAGGTCGGTGCGTGCTAGGTCGGCGGGTGCTAGGTCGGCTGGTGCTAGGTTCGCGGGAGCTAGGTCGGCAGGTGCCAGGTCGGCGGGTGCTAGGTCGGCGCGTGCGAGGTCGGTGGGTGCTAGGTCGGTGGGTGCTAGGTCGGTGGGTGCTAGGTCGGCGCGTGCTAGGTCGGTGGGTGCCAGGTCGGCGGATGCTAGGTCGGCGCGTGCGAGGTCGGTGGGTGCCAGGTCGGCGGGAGCTAGGTCGGCAGGTGCCAGGTCGGCGGGTGCTAGGTCGGCGCGTGCGAGGTCGGCGGGTGCTAGGTCGGCGGGTGCTAGGTCGGCGGGTGCTAGGTCGGCGCGTGCTAGGTCGGCGGGTGCTAGGTCGGCGGGTGCTAGGTCGGTGGGTGCTAGGTCGGCGCGTGCTAGGTCGGAGCGTGCCAGGTCGGCGGGTGCCAGGTCGGCGGGTGCTAGGTCGGTGCGTGCCAGGTCGGCGGGTGCTAGGTCGGTGGGTGCTAGGTCGGCTGGTGCTAGGTTCGCGGGAGCTAGGTCGGCAGGTGCCAGGTCGGCGGGTGCTAGGTCGGCGCGTGCGAGGTCGGTGGGTGCTAGGTCGGTGGGTGCTAGGTCGGTGGGTGCTAGGTCGGCGCGTGCTAGGTCGGTGGGTGCTAGGTCGGCGGGTGCCAGGTCGGCGGGTGCTAGGTCGGTGCGTGCCAGGTCGGCGGGTGCTAGGTCGGTGGGTGCTAGGTCGGTGCGTGCTAGGTCGGCGGGTGCTAGGTCGGCAGGTGCCAGGTCGGCGGGTGCTAGGTCGGCGCGTGCGAGGTCGGTGGGTGCTAGGTCGGTGGGTGCTAGGTCGGTGGGTGCTAGGTCGGCGCGTGCTAGGTCGGTGGGTGCTAGGTCGGCGGGTGCCAGGTCGGCGGGTGCTAGGTCGGTGCGTGCCAGGTCGGCGGCTGCTAGGTCGGTGGGTGCTAGGTCGGTGCGTGCTAGGTCGGCGGGTGCTAGGTCGGCAGGTGCCAGGTCGGCGGATGCTAGGTCGGCGCGTGCGAGGTCGGTGGGTGCCAGGTCGGCGGGAGCTAGGTCGGCAGGTGCCAGGTCGGCGGGTGCTAGGTCGGCGCGTGCGAGGTCGGCGGGTGCTAGGTCGGCGGGTGCTAGGTCGGCGGGTGCTAGGTCGGCGCGTGCTAGGTCGGCGGGTGCTAGGTCGGCGGGTGCTAGGTCGGTGGGAGCTAGGTCGGCGCGTGCTAGGTCGGAGCGTGCCAGGTCGGCGGGTGCCAGGTCGGCGGGTGCTAGGTCGGTGCGTGCCAGGTCGGCGGGTGCTAGGTCGGTGGGTGCTAGGTCGGCTGGTGCTAGGTTCGCGGGAGCTAGGTCGGCAGGTGCCAGGTCGGCGGGTGCTAGGTCGGCGCGTGCGAGGTCGGTGGGTGCTAGGTCGGTGGGTGCTAGGTCGGTGGGTGCTAGGTCGGCGCGTGCTAGGTCGGTGGGTGCTAGGTCGGCGGGTGCCAGGTCGGCGGGTGCTAGGTCGGTGCGTGCCAGGTCGGCGGCTGCTAGGTCGGTGGGTGCTAGGTCGGTGCGTGCTAGGTCGGCGGGTGCTAGGTCGGCAGGTGCCAGGTCGGCGGATGCTAGGTCGGCGCGTGCGAGGTCGGTGGGTGCCAGGTCGGCGGGAGCTAGGTCGGCAGGTGCCAGGTCGGCGGGTGCTAGGTCGGCGCGTGCGAGGTCGGCGGGTGCTAGGTCGGCGGGTGCTAGGTCGGCGGGTGCTAGGTCGGCGCGTGCTAGGTCGGCGGGTGCTAGGTCGGCGGGTGCTAGGTCGGTGGGAGCTAGGTCGGCGCGTGCTAGGTCGGAGCGTGCCAGGTCGGCGGGTGCCAGGTCGGCGGGTGCTAGGTCGGTGCGTGCCAGGTCGGCGGGTGCTAGGTCGGTGGGTGCTAGGTCGGCTGGTGCTAGGTTCGCGGGAGCTAGGTCGGCAGGTGCCAGGTCGGCGGGTGCTAGGTCGGCGCGTGCGAGGTCGGTGGGTGCTAGGTCGGTGGGTGCTAGGTCGGTGGGTGCTAGGTCGGCGCGTGCTAGGTCGGTGGGTGCTAGGTCGGCGGGTGCCAGGTCGGCGGGTGCTAGGTCGGTGCGTGCCAGGTCGGCGGCTGCTAGGTCGGTGGGTGCTAGGTCGGTGCGTGCTAGGTCGGCGGGTGCTAGGTCGGCAGGTGCCAGGTCGGCGGGTGCTAGGTCGGCGCGTGCGAGGTCGGTGGGTGCTAGGTCGGTGGGTGCTAGGTCGGTGGGTGCTAGGTCGGCGCGTGCTAGGTCGGTGGGTGCTAGGTCGGCGGGTGCCAGGTCGGCGGGTGCTAGGTCGGTGCGTGCCAGGTCGGCGGCTGCTAGGTCGGTGGGTGCTAGGTCGGTGCGTGCTAGGTCGGCGGGTGCTAGGTCGGCAGGTGCCAGGTCGGCGGATGCTAGGTCGGCGCGTGCGAGGTCGGTGGGTGCCAGGTCGGCGGGAGCTAGGTCGGCAGGTGCCAGGTCGGCGGGTGCTAGGTCGGCGCGTGCGAGGTCGGCGGGTGCTAGGTCGGCGGGTGCTAGGTCGGCGGGTGCTAGGTCGGCGCGTGCTAGGTCGGCGGGTGCTAGGTCGGCGGGTGCTAGGTCGGTGGGAGCTAGGTCGGCGCGTGCTAGGTCGGAGCGTGCCAGGTCGGCGGGTGCCAGGTCGGCGGGTGCTAGGTCGGTGCGTGCCAGGTCGGCGGGTGCTAGGTCGGTGGGTGCTAGGTCGGCGGGTGCTAGGTCGGCGGGAGCTAGGTCGGCAGGTGCCAGGTCGGCGGGTGCTAGGTCGGCGCGTGCGAGGTCGGTGGGTGCTAGGTCGGTGGGTGCTAGGTCGGTGGGTGCTAGGTCGGCGCGTGCTAGGTCGGTGGGTGCTAGGTCGGCGGGTGCCAGGTCGGCGGGTGCTAGGTCGGTGCGTGCCAGGTCGGCGGGTGCTAGGTCGGTGGGTGCTAGGTCGGTGCGTGCTAGGTCGGCGGGTGCTAGGTCGGCAGGTGCCAGGTCGGCGGGTGCTAGGTCGGCGCGTGCGAGGTCGGTGGGTGCTAGGTCGGTGTGTGCTAGGTTGGTGGGTGCTAGGTCGGCGCGTGCTAGGTCGGTGGGTGCTAGGTCGGCGCGTGCTAGGTCGGTGGGTGCTAGGTCGGCGGGTGCTAGGTCGGCGGGTGCAAGGTCGGCGGGTGCAAGGTCGGCGGGTGCTAGGTTGGCGGGTTCTAGGTCGGCGGGTGCTAAGTCGGTGGGTGCTAGGTCGGTGCGTGCTAGGTCGGCGGATGCTAGGTCGGTGGGTGCTAGGTCGGCGCGTGCTAGGTCGGCGGGTGCTAGGTCGGCGGGTGCTAGGTCGGCGCGTGCCAGGTCGGCGGGTGCTAGGTCGGCGGGTGCTAGGTCGGCGTGTGCTAGGTCGGCGGGTGCTAGGTCGGTGCGTGCTAGGTCGGCGCGTGCCAGGTCGGCGGGTGCTAGGTCGGTTAGTGCTAGGTCGGCGCGTGCTAGGTCGGCGGGTGCTAGGTCGGCGCGTGCCAGGTCGGCGGGTGCTAGGTCGGTGGGTGCTAGGTCGGTGGGTGCTAGGTCGGCGGGTGCTTGGTCGGTGGGTGCCAGGTCGGCGGGTGCCAGGTCGGCGGTTGCTAGGTCGGTGCGTGCTAGGCCGGCGCGTGCTAGGTTGGCGGGTGCTAGGTCGGTTAGTGCTAGGTCGGTGCGTGCCAGGTCGGTGCGTGCTAGGTCGGTGGGTGCTAGGTCGGCGGGTGCTAGGTCGGTGCGTGCTAGGTCGGCGGGTGCTAGGTCGGCGGGTGCTAGGTCGGTGGGTGCTAGGTCGGCGGGTGCCAGGTCGGTGCGAGCTAGGTCGGTGCGTGCTAGGTCGGTGCGTGCTAGGTCGGCGGGTGCTAGGTCGGCGGGTGCTAGGTCGGCGGGTGCTAGGTCGGCGCGTGCCAGGTCGGCGGGTGCTAGGTCGGTGCGTGCTAGGTCGGTGGGTGCTAGGTCGGCGGATGCTAGGTCGGCGGGTGCCAGGTCGGTGCGTGCTAGGTCGGCGCGTGCCAGGTCGGCGGGTGCTAGGTCGGTGGGTGCTAGGTCGGCGGGTGCCAGGTCGGCGGGTGCTAGGTCGGTTAGTGCTAGGTCGGCGGGTGCTAGGTCGGTGCGTGCCAGGTCGGCGGGTGCTAGGTCGGTGCGTGCGAGGTCGGCGGGTGCTAGGTCGGTGGGTGCTAGGTCGGCGGGTGCTAGGTCGGTGGGTGCTAGGTCGGCGGGTGCCAGGTCGGTGCGAGCTAGGTCGGTGCGTGCTAGGTCGGTGCGTGCTAGGTCGGCGGGTGCTAGGTCGGCGGGTGCTAGGTCGGCGGGTGCTAGGTCGGCGCGTGCCAGGTCGGCGGGTGCTAGGTCGGTGGGTGCTAGGTCGGCGGGTGCTAGGTCGGCGGGTGCTAGGTCGGCGGGTGCTAGGTCGGCGGGTGCTAGGTCGGTGCGTGCTAGGTCGGCGGGTGCTAGGTTGGTGCGTGCTAGGTCGGTGGGTGCTAGGTCGGCGGATGCTAGGTCGGCGGGTGCTAGGTCGGCGCGTGCCAGGTCGGCGGGTGCTAGGTCGGTGCGTGCTAGGTCGGTGGGTGCTAGGTCGGCGGATGCTAGGTCGGCGGGTGCCAGGTCGGTGCGTGCTAGGTCGGCGCGTGCCAGGTCGGCGGGTGCTAGGTCGGCGGGTGCTAGGTCGGCGCGTGCCAGTGTCAGGGCCAATGGCTGTCGCTGTCCTAATAGTGCGGCCTTGGCGCCTCACTAAAGTCTGGGGGATGTTCGGGATGTATGTCCCTAATGCTATCTCAGGCAAAGCAAGGCAATTGCCCTAGTGTGGCCCAGACCACACAGTGTTGTAGCGCAACTGTATCAGATCAACTAGCCATATGTGTTACAACTCGGATCATACCTCAAAGCGCGGGCATGTCATCTCTTGGATCGGGCACAGATTGCCACGAACTCACTCCCAGCAGAATAGGAATGCAGATACTCAATAAAGATATCAACCTGTTCACGAAACTGTTAGACTGCGCAGGCCACGTTAGGGGCAGCTGGACGCAAGTATACTCGATGGATGCGCAGGCCACTTCTGGGCGCGTTCACGCAATACCTGATATTGGAATCCTGTTAGTATTGTTGATGATCTATCATGAGCCTCTACACAACCGCAACCGCACGGTAGTGCCAAAAGGTGCGCTGCGCCGCACCTCCTCAGCATAAGAGCAAGGCGGGAAGCGTAAGTACAGGGCCCACATGGCACCCGATGACACCAGATACGCGCCAAGATACCAACTGACTGCGTTCACTCAGGTACATCCAACCAGATAACCAATATTATAGCAGCTAACCGCAACATAACCAAGCCATAACGATAGCTAGAGATCTGACGAAGCCCTAACGAATCCTAACCGTTACCGAACCGACGGCAAATCCACCTAGACGGCATCCAGACCTGACAGCTGTCAGGGCCAATGGCTGTCGCTGTCCTAATAGTGCGGCCTTGGCGCCTCACTCCCCCCCCAGCTCAAAGCCGCGAAGCAGGATGCGAGATGAAAACAGTGCGCCAAGCCTGATTAACCTACTGCAAAAGAACCCCAAAAAGCCAAAGGCAAGTGCTACGATATTAGGCAACCGGCAAAGACAACCGGAGCGACAAGAACAGCCCTAGCGACTGAACTTGGTAAAACGCCAGCAAAGCATGCTATGGTGAAAACCACTGGCACGCAAGGCGAAAAAGCAAGTGTACGGCTTTACCTAGCACAACTTATTGACCACTGCCGAGAAGTACTGCTAAGCAAATCCAGGAATCCAGTGTACTGCGTCCGTCCGCAGAGAAAACAATCCTCCTGTTCCGCCTCCACCTCTTTTTGTGTCTATCCTACTGCCAAAACATGAACAAGCGGCCTAAGCCAAAGCCAACCGAAGGACTGACCCGTGGGTCGCTAACGCCCAAATCCTACTACTACCAGCCAGGATAGCCCTGCAACTGCGTGCTAAGCTAAGGAACGGCAAAGAAGCCGAACGCTCTAAAACCAACCTGCTGAGAACGCGATCTCCGCCTCCTCCAAGCTGAATCCTGTTGGACTGCTAGCCAACGTCGCACCTCCAAAACCCCAATCATTCCTCCTTTAACCACGACAACGGACCTAGCGCCTGCAAGGAAACCTGCTTAAAGAACCTGTCTGGCTACGAACTACGACCTGCGAAACTAACCTCCCCTCCTTCTCAGCATCGCACAACCTGCTCTTCCCGAAACGCTTATGTTGTGACAGCATACCAGCTGCGCATCATTTGCTAAAAGAAAGCTGAGTACACTTCCGACAAGACCAAACCTTATCCTATTGCAACAGGCTGCGACAAGCCACGCAGCTACCCAAAGCAAACAACCCAAACAGCTCCCCCCCAGATCCTTCACCGACTGCTCAAAACTAGTGGCCACTCATTGTTCAGGTGTCTCCCCCCCAGATGCATCTATTCACGACTAGCCAGGTCCAGCAGGGCCGGCGAAATATGGAGAGCACTTGAGCGCAGCAATGGCATGGCGTACTCCCGCATCTCCCGGTGCAGTTGCCCTTCGCCCTGGCTACTGACTTGCTCGGTTGTAGCAATCATGCGCGCTCTCGTGCAATCCTACTAACCTTAACTAAACCCTAAAAATCCCTAATCCCGGGATCCCCTCAGGTGAAAGCTCCGGAGCTCGCCATGGTTGCCATGGCGCCGGCTATGAGCCAGCAGGACGGTGACGTCACGTCCTGGGAGGTGGTGGAGAGAGGCCATATGGAGGAGGCCTGGAATGCGCGTAGAGGGGCGGCGCTAGCGTAGTAGCAGCGCGGGCCCGATGGTCGAGGTTGTAGACGCCGTGTAACAACCAAATGTGTCGACCAAATATGCCGATGGTACCAGAAGGCGATGATAGAATAGCCAAGGGAGTAGATGGAGGTATGGGGCAAGCCGACGGCGACGGCGGTGCTCGAGCGAAAGTGAGAGGAAGAATGCAGGCAAGACCGCCCACAATCTCCCCCCCAACAGCCAAGACGCCGGAGGTGGCGTGGCTGTTCCCACGTGGGCGGAGATGGCCATATGAACCCATGTAACTGTTGCTGTAAACCCATGATGAAGCTGTGCTGCGCTGATAACGAAGTGATGATGCTGTAATCGAAGCGCTGCTGCTGACTAACGGCTGTAGCTGGCCTGATGTCTCACGCTGCTGCTGTAAAAGCTGGAAAACAAAGGCACAACGGCAACAGCCGTATTCAGGACGTAACACGCGGGCACTTCCCCCCTGCGGAAACCAACCCTCAACCAAAAGAATCCCTCAGATAGCTATAAAACCGCCTGACTCCAATCTCACCAAAGAAACCAAAGCCGACTTAAGAAATCCCATCTAAACAGCGAAGCAAACGGCTGGACCCCTCCTCCAAAATCACACAAGCGGGACCCAGTACGACGGCACGACGTTACCCAACATCAGACGACTTTTAATAACCGGCGACTGAAACAGAAACACCCACAACGCACCGGACGGCGCCAAACGAACGTAAAGCCGACCAGCATCATGCATCCGCGACAACCAAGCGACTCGACCTCTGGTGCACTCGAGCCTGCAAACCTGCACTCGTAAGAGAAAGGGAAAGGGTCATGGCGCTTGGGTAGGCGTGTGCGTAAGATGACGTATGCGTGAGACACGTTAGGCTAATGACATGAACCGTCGCTTGT
The DNA here is from genome assembly GCA_021605115.1 of Astrephomene gubernaculifera. Lineage (NCBI taxonomy): Eukaryota > Viridiplantae > Chlorophyta > Chlorophyceae > Chlamydomonadales > Astrephomenaceae > Astrephomene > Astrephomene gubernaculifera. Next base: position 292,788 of record BMAR01000071.1, read on the forward strand.
GTCAGAGCCGACGGCGGCCGCAATGGGGGCGACCGGCAGGAACAACAGTGCGGCGCCGGTGACGACGGCGGTTGAAGAGGCGCAGGTACTTGCTCATGCAGAGGCGGCGGCTGCAAGAACGCGGAGCAGAGCCGTCGTAGAGCGATGGGGAGGGACGCCTGACCGGGTGGCGGCCGCTGGGGACCTGGCGGGTAGGCTTGGCGGTGCCACCACCGTCAGAGGAGGTGCTCGCAGAGGAAGCGGGCCTGGCTGAGCTGCCGAACAGCGCGTCAGGGCCGCGGATGGAGCTAGAGGAGGAAGGGAAGCCGTCCATGCTGGCCGCAGGATCGG